>KQ962664.1:43101-56661 GCA_001563735.1 Leucoagaricus sp. SymC.cos
GCATGGTCAGTGATCCTACTGAGTGGAAAATGCCATGTATGACTGGGCTGAAAACTTGTATGCTGATTCGAGATGCAGCAGAAATATTGAATAAGGATGTGACTGATGCATGCCTTGCATTCTTGCCTACAGTCTCACAGAGTCTGGCAGCTCCAAATGGAAAAAGCTGCCAAAAATGTGAGAACGATACCACAGAAAACATGATGACTAGTTTGTATTATCACCCCATGTGATCTCCACCATCCCAGCACTGCCTGTCCCGGCTCCCGACTGGTGCTTACCTTGGTGCAGGAAGCCCCTCTGGGTGTCCGAACTCAGCTCCAGCTTCTGCCTGCAGCAGCGGGTGCCTGTCCGAACTTTGACACAGCCTTCCTGGGATTTTGGGCCTCCAGATGTCCGAACCTGGACACAGCCTCTGTAGGCGCTATTCAGGGTCCTGTTGAAGCCTGATCAGCAATGCGGACCACTGCCACCTCACTTGATGTCTTGGCTCCACTGTCATACCAGTGGCCCCTGCCACTCTTGTTGCTCCCTCATACCACCTATGCTCCCGACTGTTGCATTTACGACCTAACTTTGTTATAGTGATTCTGTTTGTTGGGCCTTCAAAGAGCTTACTGATATGCTTAAAAAGACTTAGGGGCTAGTGTACTGTAGCACATGCAACTCATTTACTGTGATTTCTAGAATTATGCAGACACAGGTCCTCCTTTTTGATCCCCAATCCGTTAGGCATTCCAATTGCACCTGGAACGAGGCCTGAGTCACAATACAGACAGAGCAGGTCACCAGAGGGTATGCCCAATCGCTATGTGGACCAAGCCGTGGGAATTTCTCCTGTACACAAACGTGCAAAATGGCCAATTTTGATCAGACCTATGTCAGCACATGCCGGGGTCCTGCCGGACCACGCTTGCGAATGTGCTTCACGCCAATGACACGTGATCACACTTGGATCACGCTAGTTAACGCTTATTCACAAATCACCTTCATCACGCTCGTCAACCTGGCTAAAACCCACATGCCCACTGTGTATAACCATATGCATCGCGTCGGATAGCCTAGTATGTCGAATGTAGACTGGTGAAGCTGATCCCAAATTTAACTTATGGCTTAAACCAGTTACATTGGACATGCAATAAAAGGGCGCTCAAACTTCAAACGTTCAAATTGCAGAACACGCCGATCATGAAGAGTACCGCTGCTCAGTGCTCACATTCACGAATTTTGTGGGCAAGTGGTGCACATCAATCTCAGAGTAGATGAATAGTATGCACGACAAGGTCTCATCGAGGACGGCCACTTTTCCCGGTGTTCTTCTAGAGTCATCGCCGCTTCCTCATGTATAACTTGTCAGTACTTACCGTACCTCAATACATTACTCATAAGCCTCTAAGTTGCCTTCCATGACGATGACATTGCGCATTTTATTTCAGGACCAACTCGACGGGATACGAAGAGCAGCCGGTTCATGAGTACGCAGACTTTCTACGACTTGTATGTCCCGACATGAACACCTTCCACCATCGCCTTGATTTCTAGGAAGATTTACCACCAAATCGCTCACAAGTGAATATATTCCACTTACGAAGAGCAAGATGTTTGGAATGGAATCGTGCCATCTGGAAGCTTCCTACACGTTATGCTGAATGTCAGAGGGTTTCGTAGGAACAACGAAGATGCATCACCACTGACCTGTCATGTACCATAAGCGAGGAACCCCAAGATCTCTCCAACAGCCTTGAATTTCTCCCTCACCGTCCAAGCCCCAGATGGGTTTGCACCGATTCCCTACATCTCTGCCGCAGATAGAGTATATCGGACTTCTCAAGTCACCTGCACTAAAGCCCTGTGTAAGTGGGCAGCGTCTCGATGGAATATGCTCAAAAGGGTGATGTACCCCGTCGCAAAAACGACGACATCCGTCGACAGCGAGGAGCCATCTTCGAAGTTGAGGCTGCTAGCACACAGACTACTGATTTCACTGTCGTTCTTCAGTTTGATTTTACCTTCAATGATCAGGTCGCTGGCACCGACATCTACCCCAGAAATATCAGCTGAGATTGGTCTTGGAACGGCAGCATAGGTGGAGACGAACTGAAGTAATGGCCACCTCCCTTGCCCTTTAGAAGCAGTAAGAAACCTGTGTCCTTGATCCCATGATATACCTTGAACCCTGCGTTTCGAAGGCCATCAAGAAGATCTCTAATGAGGTTGTGAAACATAGCACATGGCAGTTAGTAATATGGTTCTACAGAAAATGTTCCCTCAACTTGTCCGATTCTACAATTGCGCGTGTCTGTCGCTGGGCCATACCATTTTCCAGCAGCAGTTGGGGCATCGAGGCGGCCAGTCTATCAGCGATGTCTGTGGGCGGAGAACCCTCCGAGTAAAGTGCTAGAGTAAGATGTTTTGAGGCATTGAAGAAACAACTCTGCTCTGAATAACTTACGCCCACCAACGTAGTTCCAATTCTTGTCAAGATTCATGACAAAGGTAGGGCCGCGTTGAATCATGGTCACATCTACCGGAGTCAAAATTCAGGGTGTATCCGTTATTATATTCTGAGTGATATACTGACCTATGCCATGTTTCGCAAGATCGGCACAGATATCATGGGCTGAGTCAGTGAATGAGATCTCTCGAAGTGAATTCATACAGAGGCACGAGACATACCAGATACTCCCGCACCTACAACCGCAACCTTTCGACCCTGGTATGCTTCATAAGTCTTATATTGTGAAGAATGAATAACCTCCCCCTGAAACTTGTTCTTAGACGACGGGTAAGCTGCTTTGTTTATCGTGGTCAAGAATCGGTGCCTACTGCGTCTTTGATGGAAGGTATATTAGGCGATCCGTCACCCGTTCCAGTAGCAAATACTAGCACAATGAGCTTCAGTACGCCGTCCCAGGAAACTATGACAAGGGAGACTGACCAAGATGCGACACCGCAAAAGTTCGTCTGGAACTATCGGATTGTTCGATAGTCACTTCCCATTTGTCATTACCATTCGCAGGCTCTTGGGCATGAATGACATTCGTTCCAGTCCACACATTGAGATCGAGGGCAGCAGCATAGAGCTCCAGCCAATCCGCCATCTGGACGCTAGGTGTTAGCTAGAGAGACATGCAAAAGACCAAAGGAACCAACCTTTCGAGAAGGAGTGTATTTCGGCCATGTAGGGGGGAATCTGCGAGAATATTGTCAGTCAGAACAAATAGAGAGTCAACGCAGAGAACAAACGGAAGGTAAGCCATATGGTCAAACCCTACGAGGAGCGTCAATGTTGAATCAGAGTCATGAAAGCAGAGGAACACTTACAAACGGGCCAATGGAGGCAGAGAGCGTCATACCTCGAGCGCCAATTGTCTCCAATTCTAGCGTTCCTGTCGACCACGAGGGCATCTACATCCAAGTAGCGAAGTCTCGCTGCCAGCTCCAAGCCGCAATGCCCGGCACCAATGATCAAAACTGAAGGATCACGACCGGAATAGCTTCGAGAGGCGTCGCGATTGTCTTGCCAGACCGAACCCTGGCATACATTGGTGTTGCGGTGGGTTCCGATCTTCTCCTGGAAACCTTTCAAATCCTCCAGGTTGGTAAAGATCGAGTGGGCTTTCCACGTCCCACTGGAAGTAGGAGTAAGTCTGAAGACACCCGAAGCCGTTCCAACCTTGGTTTCAAAACTGAACAGAGCAACAACCCAGGCAATATCAGGGTAGGGGCGCTGTAAGCCGACAACCTCAGTCAACTGGAGCCTGCTGATACCGAAGGAAGGGACCTGGTCCTCGAGGAACTTCAGGATGCGCTGTTGGCCGTTGAAAGTGCGAAATTCCCATGTAAGAGCAAGAATGTCGCGCCAGAGGGCATCTGGCAATAGGATATCGGAAACCAATGCCTCGAAAGACCTCGACTCCAAATGGCCAACGAAGGATGTAAACCACTCGTGTGCTATGTTATTAACGTCCAAGTCCTTAGGCAGGGTGGCGTTCAATTTCTGAAGAGTCGGTACACGGTCAGACATCGTTAGCAAAGGTATGCAGGCCTGGGATGAGATGGAAAGAAGAATAAATTTTGAAGATTCGGGGAGGAACTGACGCACAAGTCATTGCATTGTTCCTCTTGCGCTGAACCTATCTGATCTTGCTGATTTCGGTGCTCCAGGGTAACCGCCGAACTACAGAGGCAAGTGATACAGCCGCATTCGGTGGGAGAAACTGCACAAACACCATGCTGGTGGCGTGTGAAGTGGCGTCGAGTTAGCAGGACCCGGAATGTTGGGACCGGCACTACGGCCGACCATCTCTCGAATCTCCCACTTGACACCATCAACATCAACACCTCTTTCTGCCATCTCTGTTCCTTCTCATGCACTGGGCCCGCGAGTTGATAGCTCAGATGACTTATTGAAACTTTATCATGATAATCACGATAAATATCCAATGCAATCACAATAGGGTTGAAATCTTTGATAACATTTCAGTATAATTTCAATAATACGGCTGCCGTATCGACTCACCGGCCCAGCATGCCTCATCTATTTTGAATCTTAGTCCGAATGAATCTGATACAATTGTCCGTTGATTGATAGCAAATCCAGTGAAACTGCCTCACGTTCCCTTGCAACATGATCTGAAGCAAATTACTGTAATATCCTTAATTGTAACAATTGGGGTCTTTGCTCTACAAGTTAACAATGGCGGCCACAGTCACCGTGACCAGTAACAATGACAGGGATGAGGAACGCTGGGAGCCTGCCGAGGGTCCGAGTGATCTCCAAGTTCAAGGAGATAGCGACGGAGAAAATCCCTTTCATATCCATCTCAACTTCAAACTGCATATTATTTTCCATAAAACCATAGATTTCTTTTCAAATTTTAAATCTTAAGAAGAGCATGATGAGTATTGAAACTTCACCTACTTTTTGTCGTGCCTTCCCAGTATTTAACAATAAAAAATAGGGTACCGTGACGTGATAAATTGCTAAAATTAAGGATATTGCCATAGCTTTGAGTCGGGTCTAGTGGTCTTCGGCTCTGGGAGACCAAGCGTCTGAACAGTATGTCAAGTTCTTCGACATTTTCTGTACATCCAGTTGCCTATGGTCATGCCCTCCTAGATCTATTCCAGCTATCTTCTGATTATACCAACCTGAACAGCGGTGCGTTTGAAAATACTGTCTTTGGCACAATAATTCGCTAGGCTTATGCATGCACTGACATTTTCATTCTACACAGGATCGTTTGGCGTACTTCCAAAATACGTCGCTGAAGCATGCGATACCCTCAATGCGGAGATAGAATCCAACCCGGACCGATTCATTCGCACCGAACTCGGTCATCGTTTGAATCAAGCACGTATACGCCTTGCATCATATTTGGGTGTTCCACCAAGCAGCTGCGTGCTAGTAACCAGTGTTGCTGCCGGCATTAATACCATCCTTCGCAATATTCAGTGGTCTACCACAGATATCATACTATTGCGTGAGTGTTGATATGCGTCCATTTTCGTCATCGAACGTTAGCTGAATCTTCGTCGCACCACAGCGACAACTTCCTACTACACGATCACTCGAAATGTCCATGAAATCTCTGAACAGACCCTGCCACCGCGTATCCAGCCCATCGACTTCACGTTGCCTTCTTGCACCTCGTCTATTCTATCTCAATTTAAGGTAGAAGTTTCCAAGGCGGTGGACAGCCTGACTCACACTCCTGGTGAACGTACACATGCCCATCCGCGTTCCCCAAAAGTCGTCGCTCTCTTCGATTCCATCGTGTCCACGCCCGGTCTCCTTCTACCCTGGAAATCCATGGTTCAAATCTGCAAAGAAAACGGCGTACTCAGCATCGTCGATGCAGCGCATTCGATAGGTCAAGAACAAGATCTCAATCTGGAGGATGCCGATCCCGACTTTTGGATTTCCGTCAGTACCTGCTTCATGCCCCCTGATGTTGTACTTTGGGATATTAACAGTGATTGATTTCCATGTGTGATAGAACTGTAGCAAGTGGTTATACGCCAAACGAGGCTGCGCAGTACTGTACATCCCTGAAAGGTATGTCTAATCATGCTCACATTGATCCATGCTACTCATTGACACAAGAAAACGCCCTCAGAAACCAAAGTATCATCCATGCTGCCGTTCCGCCGTCTTTACCTTACCTTCCAGCGACCGGAGACGAGGAGACGTCTGCGTTTGTTGATCAGTTCTACTGTACGGTCGTCCACTACACCAGAGGCAACGAAACGACACCATGCTAATGCTGAACTATGACAGGGTCCGGCTCCTTCGATATCGCCTCTTTGTTGAGTGCACCCGCAGGTAAGCAATCCTTCCGTTCTTCAGTTTCTCGTCTATCGATCAACTACGCTTCATAGCGCTAGAGTTTCGAAAGAGTATCGGGGGCGATGCATGCATTGCTGACTACTGCCAGTCTCTCGCTTCGAGAGGAGGAAGGATGTTGGCAGAAATCTTGAGCACTGAAATAATGGAATTATCCGGCGAGGGAAAGCAGCCAGAGATATCAATGGTGCGTTGTCCCCACTTGCATTTTTCGCATGAAATAGTCGCAGTTGATTCATGGACATTCTTATAGATAAACGTGAAGCTACCACTTCCTGACACGATCACACCCTCTGCCCACATAACACGCTCCTTCCAAAGCAAGCTCCTAGTCACGCATAGAATCTATGCTGCGCATTTCTATTACAACAAGAGTTGGTGGGTTCGTGTAAGTGCGCAAGTGTTCAACGAGGCAAGTCCTTCATTGTCGGCATGATTCGGCTTGCCTACAGCTAGCTACAGATGCAGGATTTCGAACGCCTGGGACGTGCGCTACTTTCGACTTGTGCCGAGATCGCAGAAGAAGAGGCAGGGAGGCAGCAGTGATGTAGTTGAGTAAACGCGTACGAGATATGTATTGTGTGTCTCCGTCAAAATGTCCTGTCATTCTGCTCGGAACAGTCCTTGTCCGTAGAAAAGTTGACCGAATAGTAGTGCTCATCAGCGTCTGGCTGAGTGGGCAAACTTTACACGTACAGCCATGAATGTAATTGGCGATGTTATAGAAGAAGATACAGGTGAACCAGTAACGACAGAGTAATTACAGCGACCACGGTATTACCGAGAACAACAAGAATGATGAGGAAGCAGAAGGCTATATGGAAACAGAAAAGGAAGTTAGACGAAACACGAAGTCAATCGCAAGTATAGTTCGAAAGCAAAATAAACAATCTGGCACTCCGCTAAACCCAAGTTTGACGAAATATGAAGTCAATATCAAGTATAGTTCGGAAGCAGAATGAACGATATGGCACTCCTCTAAGCCCTCTCGATTGCACTACCGTCACTGCTCCTGACCGGTATATCCTTCTCATCGACATCCTTCTCTTTCGGGCCGTTCTTCATTGGAGGGACGGTGTTCTTCATGAAGGCCAGTTGCGCGGCCGTAAGCAACGCCAACAGACCGAACAAGAACCAAAATCCAGCCCGTCTACCAGTATAGCTAGTAGGTCCGCCCTGCGTCTTTTGAACCGACGTCTGGATGGAAGTGATGATCGCTGTACCTGCTGCACAACCTAGCTGGAGGGAGCAGTTGAACACAGCGCCCACCACGCCTGCGGAGGAAGGTGGAGTCGAGGCGAAAATGGCGATACTACAGTTGGCAAAGCGAGGTCCGTCAGTACATGTTGCTTGAGATGTGAGCGAGGATTAGGTACATACTTGACGATGGTGAACATGATTGTAATTCCAGAGGTTCCTAGACAGAATCCGGGGAACGCATATCGCCAGTAGTGAGCCTCGGAGTCTGCGAAAGGCAGCAGGATGCTTCCTGCGAGGGCCACAACCTGTCCTGCGATGATAACCCATTTGAGAGGAAACTTCTGCGAAAGCGCGCTGCTCAGGCCGTTCATGGGGAAGCCCAGTAAGCCGAGTGGAAGGCTAAACGAACAGTTACTGTCGAAGAAGAGAATGCGACATAAAAGACATGGCTTACAAGTGCAGAGCGGCGATGATGGCACTCCAACCATAGACCTCTTGCCAAAGCCAAGAGAACAGAAGCTGGACAGTACCCCACCACATAAAAGGAAGAAGGGCTGACGCGACCAAGATAGGGAAGTTCTGGTATCTCCAAATATTGGGAGGCCTGTATGACATGTTTGAGTACGGATCACAGATACAAAGTAATCGTCACGTACAGCGCCGCATAGTGCTCGTCAAGGCGGGACTCGTACACAAAGAACGCAGCGACGAGGAAGATCGACACGATGAGGGGGGCAAGACAAATTGCGCTGCCCCATCCGTCAACTGACCCTGACGTTACACCGAAGATGAAGAGCACCAAGCCCGCTAGGAAACTGATGAGAACTGGGGGTAGGAAAAGTGTAACGAGAGGACTTACAAGTCAGCATAGAAACTCCGAGCAGATCAAGCCTCTTGAAGCGAAGGGCCTTCTCAAGAGCGGAGACATGTGGCCTATGGGGAGACGGTGCTAAGACAAACACAACGATTGCGAGCATGAATCCAAGGATCGAGAAGAGATAGAATACCCAGGGCCAAGAGGCGTAGCTGACGATCAAGGCGCCGATAATCAGACCGATAACTGTGCACACCAGTTAGATACGAGAAAGCCCATCGTATATGCAGTAAATGTACCGTTTCCTAAAGCTGCACTGGCACCAAAAGCGGCAATGGCTTTGGACTGACTGGCTGGATTGGGGAACATGTGGATGATAAGGTGCAATGCTGATGGGACCGTCAATGCAGCACCTTGGATTATACGTCTTGTCAGAGATTTTGTGACGTACGATTCTGGAACAGACATACCGATTCCAGTCAATACTCGGATGAGGATAAGTGGAACTTCATGGCGCACGAATCCACCGCCAAGAGAAAGCCCGCCGATTAGGGCAGCGCCCACGGTGAAAACAATTTCTGGAGACACATGGTCTATCAGTTGGATTCATGTGAGCAGTATAGCAAGAGGCATACTTGGGTTGTAGAGATCGCTTAAACGACCACTCTGTTTTAGTCATTTGAGTTAGTGGTGCATGGGAAAGAGGCGTAGAAGAGCGACATACAATGAGCAGCAAGGCAGCAAACGTCAGCTGATATCCACTAATGAGCCAGACCGAGTTCGCGTTTGAGATGTTCAAGTCCTGGGAAATTGGAGGGATAGCGGCAAAGAGAGCGGAGTTCATGAATGTATCGAGGAATTGAGCGAGGCAAAGGAAGAAGACCATGACGCCCTTGCGCAGAGCAGTTTGTTCAGCGAGGGGATTGTACTCGGTAGACTCCACTACAAAGGCGTTGCGGTCATCGCCGTGGCTCTCTGTGCTGGCAGAAGCCATGGTGGGCGATGTGGAATCCATAAGAAGGGTGATGGGTGGACAAGGAATCGAGGGATGAAATTATGAGGGATAACCGCCTGTCCGATGATACGTGGTACTTTCTTGGCATTCGGCAGTGCCAGTACGAGACAGAATTCTGCGGAATACAGAAAAACGTTTACGTCTCGCGGTATGAACTTGTCAACACGCTGGTATGCACGCTCGGTTTAATTCACAATCAAACTGGATCAAACCAGAGCGTGTATGCTTCGACGACCAATCTAGCATCCAAGTATGGAAAGCCGGAGTAAGAAGCTCAACGGAGCTCCCACCAGCCGAGTCATCACGTCAAAATTGACATGCCGACCCGGCGGGTTGAGCATCAGACAGAACCCTTGGTAATCTCCGACAACATGTTCGCAGTTCAAGGTCCTGCAAATAGTAAAAATTGTATGGATGCTGTTAAGGTAGCAAATGACTCGTTCACATGTATTGTGATAAAGTGTGACATAGTAATTAGTGGCTGCCTGAAGCTAATTAACAATGACGATCAATGACGAGACTCATTGCAAAACATCAGATCTCAGATCTCAGACGTGAACTACAGTTGTGGACAACCAAGCACAACCAACCTCAAAGGTTGATTTTCCCGCCAGCCACAAACCCTTGCCGAGCACAAAAACACCTGGATCAGACTCCGTTGAATATTCTGACTTAGTTTCTACGAGCACTCTTCCTTGATTCTCAAATATATTTTTTTTCAGGCCCAAAAAATGGCCATCCCACCAAAAAATCCTTAAAAATCTTGAAAAATACAGAAATCGAGTGCTCTTGATGAGCTGGACATGATTAGAAAGGATCAAATTCCAAATTTGCTCAGAAGAAAATCGTAAAAAAAATACATCAAATATTGCTTGAACCTCTCTCTATCCCAGTATGCCACATGGACGGCCTGCTAAGCACCCTCGTAACACTTGTGGACTTCGAAGCCAATTAACCAAACCGATTGCCAGAGTCGATGGACCCGCGAAGACTGAACGTCATTCCCAGGCTTCCTTTACCTTATCAGACAACTTGAAACATAGTCACTGACTTGCATTCATTACTTAGTATTGGGGATGGGTCAAATAACGTTTTGGATGTTTCTCGATGAGTAGATTCCGAATTCGTCATCAGATTTCAGCCCAAAAATCTTGATCGTGAGATATCAAGTTAGTCGTGTTTGGTTGTCCACAACTGTACAAGGTCGCATATTCAGTTTCAACCCAAGAATCAAGGTAAAAATAGATAAATGTCCTGCTCGCGAACCGTACTAGACTTCCATGCTATGCACCCACTTCCAGAATGATGTTTTAGAATAATGAATCTTGATTCTCGGTCAGTGGTTCATGCACGCACGACCGATCGTGAGAAAAGGACGTCGACTCTGGGATCTATAATCATTGCATACCATCAGGAGTCGGTGTGGACCAGGCACTAGCAAGTCGGCTGGCATGCATGTTGAAGATGCCATAGGTGATACCTTCTACAGGCGTGTCAACATCGTCATATACAGGTCGAAGCAGGAATCGGTGTGAGGGAGACTCAAGGCATGAGCAACGAGAACCTCATCAAGTGTAGGGGTTGAAGAAGATGTCATAATCCATGCTCGTTCAGAGTTGGAGGGACGGTGTGTCTATGGGGTTAATTGTCCCTCTATTTCACTGGCTTCACAAGTGTCCAAAGGGGCATGTAATGGGTCAAAGAAACTGGGCTACGCTCTCTCCTCATGGCCATGCGATCATTGTCTACCAAACTTACACCAAAATGATGAAGAAGTTCCCGTGCTGAAAAGTCCGATGGTATCGTGTCAACGGAAGTTGAATCAGGGGTGATAATAAAGAAAGAAGAATCAGTCGCATAGTAATGAATTTGGAGAGTCTAACGGTGACTAGGCCACAACAGCAATGAACTGTTTCGTGACTGTCGATCACGAGAGCCACTACAAAATATCAGATCTCAGATCTCAGAAATGGACTACAAGGACGCATATGAAGTTTCAACCCAAGAATCAAGGTAAGAATAAGTAAAAGTCCTTCTCGCTAACCGTACTGGACTTCCATACTATGCGTCCACTTCTAGAATGCTATTTTAGATTAATGAATCTTGATTCTCGCTCAATGATTCATGCACACGCAACCAATCGTGAGAAAACGGTATCAGCTCCGGGATCAGTCCACTTCTAGAATGCTATTTTAGATTAATGAATCTTGATTCTCGCTCAATGATTCATGCACACGCAACCAATCGTGAGAAAACGGTATCAGCTCCGGGATCTATTGTTTTGTTGTGTACCTTCAGGTGCCGATGGTCATCTAGTCAAAATACTCGTCTATCATTATACATCCTCGGCCAATGGCTTTTATTACACGGCCAGCATCTTGCTGTCAGCTCGTCATCTGATGGGTAATGTTGACTGATTTGTTAGTATTTTGTCAGCTCGCTGTGCTCTGTCACACCCATGTCATGTCTCTTATTGCTCTGTTCCGTCCGACACCTATCTGCTCTTTGGAACGTAACCTTTCCTCTGCAAGCTGTTGCTGAACAGCCCAGTGGTATTTAAGACCCACATGCTCGTTAAATAAGATTCAGGCTATTCCGCAGACTTTCAACAATGACTTCAAACATATCACATAAGCCCTCAGTTATGTCCAAGACACTTGTTTCTGCTATAGATGGCCTCAAGATATATGCTGAAGCTATCAGTGATCCTAGCAAGCCTACCATCATCTACATACATAGCATGAGTAGACTTGCCTTTACAGCCTGACATCTCTGGCCCTAAGAAATTGATATTATGTAGAATTCTCGGGGACTTCAGTAATCCTGATTAATCCTATGACTTTACCTTGAGTAGTGGATGGATTTTACCCCACAAAAGGGTCCTGACAGCCTGGTGATTAATTGGTGCCCAAAAATAGCATGAAGGAAATTTGAACCCTAGATCTCAAACAAATAAGGAGGAAAGTCAATCCACAGACACCAACTAAGCTTTTGTGTCACTTAATTACTGAGAACAGAGGGTTATGAGTAAATAATCAATGAGAGAGTATGAGGGCTTTTCTGTGAGAAAATACCTCATGCCCATGCAAGAGGGTGACTAACAATAGTTTCAATTATTAAATGGCCAAAACAAGGGAAAATAAATTTCTCATTCAAGTATTCTTCACAAAGTGAGTCAGCAGCCCAAGACAACTACTTGAACTGGGGCATCTAAGTATGTTGATGCCTAACTATAAAGAAGCAATATATATGTAAAGTTAAGTAATTTTTCTGTAGCTTTATAGTCTAGTAGTTAATTTACTAGTGTTCTGACTTCTGGCTTGGGGTTCAAATTTTGCTTACCACTGTTTTGGATATATAACTGATCAGTCTTATCCAATCTAATAGAATAAATCCCAAGATTAATCTAGATTAATAAAGTCAATGCAGTGGGACAACTTATTCTTCCATGAAGTCCTCAGTGACTTTTTCTACCAAATGTGCTTCAACTTATGTAGACATAGTCTTAGTGAAACTGTATAGCTTATTTTATTCACTTGAACTATTCTGATAGTTGCCAGCAACCTGACAATGATTCTGAGAGCTTTTATAATAACAAGAAACAAGCTAGCAATTTTACTGCTGTTCTTGAAAAGGTTTTCATTAATAATCTGTTTTCTGTTACCTGGTCTTATGGCATACTCATCCCTGCCAGCTATATGAGTGTTCATGGCTGCAAAAGTATATGCAGAGTAGTCATTATAAATAGCTTGACTGGACCTCTATACAAATCAGTTAGTCTATCATATATACATTTATCTATTTTCTTCACAGATATGATATTCACAAGTTCTTCACATACAAGTGTTTCCCAGGCTTCACTAATAACACTGATCCAGCCAAGATATACCAAGCTTACTGTATCTTTGTTTATACTTTAACATACTAATGCATCATTAAGCACTTTCCTTATTCTTGGACATTGATGGGCCTATCTAGACCACTCTCCAAATAATGGATGCTTCATCTTCATGATATGCTGTCTGAGACAGTGACTGCCACTAGAATATGAATATTCAAGTGCCAGAAGTACTGAAGCATTTGTATAGAGAAAGTTTTGCAAGCTACATCTAAGCTTGTTATTTTTAGCAAGAAAGATGGAATAAATAGCTTAGAATACAATATCAAGGTGAGTTAGACAAT
>KQ962665.1:0-18932 GCA_001563735.1 Leucoagaricus sp. SymC.cos
TCCTGCAGTTAAAGCGGTCCCATCTGGATACTCTGGCAGCTGAGGGGGTGCAAGCAGCTCATAAAACAGGTGAACCAGAGCCAGTTCTTCAAGGTGAGGAGGAGGAGTCCCAAGTTCCTCCAAAAAAAGCCCTGAACAAGAGAAAGAGAAAAGCTGAGTCTTCTGGGATGAGCCCAGAGGCCAAGAAGGGAAAGGGAAATAGAAAGGGAAAGGGAAAGGAGAAGGAGAAGGAAGTGTGAACTGCTAGCTATCTTCTTCTTGTTGTTGTTGTTTCTTGGCTGGCCCTCTCTCTCCTTTATTTGTTCTCTGTTGTATGATAAATCCCTTTAGCAATGTGATGATGATGACATGATACTATTTCAGGCTTTTTGTGGTGTGGATATGTGAGGCTTCTCTCTATATCTCCTCTCTCTCTGTGTGTGTGATGTCTTTCTCTCTCTCTCTCTCTCTCTCTCTTACAACAAAAGAATTCTCTCTGAGTTCACTATCTCAACATCTCTCACACTCTCTCTACCTGACCCTCCTTCCCAGCCCTCCTCCTTTCTTTCCCCCTTCTCTCTCCTCCCCCCTCCTTTCTTTCCCCCTTCTCTCTCCTGTGACAGATGACAGCTATGTATCACCTTCTCTCTCCTCTCCCCCCAAGAAGTATCCTGGCTAGCTGCTGCAAATTGAGAGAAGGGTCACATGTTCCCATGTTAACTCTTTCCTTTCCTCCTCTCTTCCCCCCCCTTCCCCCCCCCCAAAAAAAAACAGTGTCACAGAAAGGTTTCTGTGACATTATCTGTCACCCTTTTCCTCTCTCTCTCTTTCTCTTTGGCTCTTTCTGCCTCTTCCAAGAGGTATCCTGCCTGATGGCTGCAGATTGGGAAGGAACATGGCCCTTCTCAAGGCTCTCCAACAGGTTTCAAGCCAGGATACTTCTCACAGAAAGCTCCAGAATATTTCATTCAGGGTGCATACAGAAGGAGAAATGAGTTTGGAGCCTCAGAGAAGGCTGCAGGCCTTTGGAGACCTATTGAGACAGGTTCCAGGTCCTGAGAGCTCTCCTTTGAGCCCTTTTCCAGGGCTGAAAAGGCTCTGAAACATTTAAAAAAAGACAAATCCCTCTCTTGGTAACCCCCAAACTCTAAGGGGCCTCTCCAAAAAGAACTCGCCTATAGACTCGAGGTATCCTTTCGGGATACCTAGGTGACATCAGTCATACACAGCCACTCTCAGCTGACCGTTTCACTTCTCAATGTTTATCCTCGCCACTATCAACCGATCTCTCTCTCACCTCTCAGCAAACACCTCTTGCAGTGATGTACCAAGCAAGGAGACCACACTATGAGCCTACCCTCCCAGAGATGGAGTCTAAGCATTATCCTGCCTGTAGAAGGCGCACTCAGCAGCCTTCGCGAAGCGAATAATGCAAGGTGAATCTACCATCTTGAATAGGCGTCTCCTTCACCAGTCAACCTCGAGTCATCAAATCTTGCACTCACCAAGACGTCGATCCGATTAATGACCTTTCCCTTGAAAGCGGTCCTAATGCAGTGGGGTTACCTCTGGTGGACGTCGAAACATAGTTCCGTTCACAGTTGCATTTCTCATAAAGCGACCCAGCATCGTTTCTGAAATATGTCCGACTTGAGTACATAGCGCTTGAGTGACTCTTCCATAGAGGAGAAAAACATAAAATACAGGGGCGACTATAATCTACATCATAGAAAGTCCACTAACTCCGCCACTGAATTATCACTCGCATTTCGAACCAACTTAAAAGGTCATGGTCATCGACCGAACATGTCTCGTGAATACGAAAACATGGAAATTGAGGATACCCCACCCCCACTACGAGTTTTCCATCTACATAAAGCTGATGGTAATTAATCAGCCCTTGACTTATCTTAGGAACGTCGAAGGGCTACACATACCTTGGTACGACAAGCTCTGAACTCAAACTTGCTGTCATGTTCACAAGGGTTGAGGTAAGCTTTAAGCGGTAGAGAGCACTTCTTGGTAAGTCCTCCAGGTCAAGGCTGCGCCAATGAAACACCTTGTCTCATCAAGGCATTGAGTCTTGAATGGCTCCTCGACAGGAACGAGGCTCTCGTAATTTTTGTGAGTGTGCCATGTACCAATCCATCCACGACAACTATCTACGGTGAAGTGGTCGTAGTCAAGAGAAGGCATGGTCTTGTAAGCTACAAGGGTGGTTTAGTGAACATATGGGGGGAATAGAGAAACATACAGGTTGCACCCTCACTGTAGGTGATTTCAACATTGGGATTGGCCTCTCACGAGATCATCGTAGGGGAGAGACGAAACAAGAAGCTTTGAGCACCGCGGAGCCACCACCAGAGAGAACGACAGGTCTGGCATTACCACCGACGATAGCGACCTTCTTCAAACCCTTGGTGTCGAGGGGTTAAACCTTATTGTGGTTCTTGAGGAGGACGATTGACTCAGCAGCAAATTTTTGCATGAGAGCGTTGTCAGAGTCGGAGTCGACAGTACGATTGAGACCATCACCATCGAGGATCTGAGGTGAGTGATTGAGCTAAGGCAGGAATTCCCTCAAACACGAATGAACGAACCTCTAGCGCGCAGTTTTGAACTTCTTTGTGGGCACGTGATTTGATGGGAGTAACTTTATGAGCTTGGATGGAGCAGCTCACAAGTTCGAGAGTACACAGTTTGTTCAGTCCGGGCATCTCGAGGTCAATACCAGCGTTGAGACCAGTGGCGACACTATAGGTACCGAACCTGAAAAGGCTATCAGCGAAGACACCGATAGATGAAGGTCAAGGAACTCACTAGTCACTCATGACCTGAGGAACGTGATAGGAATACGAAGTGAGAACTACATTTGTTCCTGCACTTGACAAGTATGAACCTACAATAGTGTCTGACTTCTGGTCATCGCTGAAGGATCTTTTGAAGACACTTGGGGTTCTCGCAGACGTGGGGTCCATTGACACGATTGAAACTGCCATCGGATCTTGAACTTGAAATGCTAGCTGGGAAGTTGACGACTCCAGCTCAGAGTCCTCTGCTACTTCAGAGTCGGAGCTAGCCATTGAAGTGGACGAAGTGGTGGAAGTGGTAGTGGTAGGAGTAGTCTCGTTGTGCACGAATGTCCTCAGCTCGGGAGGGGAAGAGATCAATGGGGGGGGCTTGTGGGAGGACGAAGTATGACCGAGCAACGCATCGTTTGTTCCTTGTCGCGCTGGAAAGAATGGGTGGAGGATGTAGATGGAGTAGGAGGGACATACTTTGAAATGCCAGACGTGTCAACTTTGATTATGTTTGACAATTTCGCTAGGGGATTCAGGCCAGGAGAAGGGGTACGAAGTCGCGAGTGCCTCATTGGACGAAGACATCCTCTTCTTCTGCGCGGGGTTTGGTGAGCTCCTCTCCCACATCGGTGGGTTTGATTACACATTTTTTTGCAATCATCTTGCTGTCCTGACGCACGCGTAGAGTACACAATCAGAATGCTGTAGTCAAGAAATGGACAATATACAACGCACCTCTAGGAACACAATAATTCCAGCTCCATTTCTATATGTGTCTTCTCCTGCTCAGTCGTCTTCTGGGTAGCCGGTTGCTTCAGAAACTCTGTGTTCGGATCTTGCAGCGCCTCTGTGACATGTGGATAGCCTGGGGGGTGGTCGGACAAGTACCTGGTGAGATCGAGGTGGATCGGAGAAGAGCTGGTCATACTTCTCAGAGAGCCTATGCAGCATTAGCTGGCGCTGATGAATTGGGGATCCGAGTGAGTAGACAACTGAATTTAGTTGTGTTAGGCTCACTGGATGGACAATCAATCACGCTGGGCCATCCCTCAAGACTCCGTCATTCGTGCTCGTCTGTAAATGATCAATGTCAGCCTGCGTTGCAGGAGCCTGTGGTGGTGTCACATTTGAGCACCACATTGAGTGGTTTGTTGTCGGCATCGACATGCGAGAGATTCGACTTGTCAGCATTCAACCTCAGGCCCGTCGTCACTGAATGGAGGTCCTGTTAAGTCTAAAGCACGAGTCTCGTCAAGTAATTAGAACCACGTACAAGCGCAGAACTCGGTAAGTCGGAGTTGAAGGGGAGCTGAACAACGAACATCAACAAAAATCTAGTCTTTAATCAAAATCATAATCTCCTCCACTGAGATACAGGCTATCTAATAGTTCGATCATTTCCTTAATCACGGCCATATCTAAAGCCAAGTTAAAAGAAGGAACACTTCGAGAAACAAATGTGCACCTGTTCTCCTTGGTAAATCCTCGAAAGAGAGCATCCTCAGATTTTCCTCGTCACAGATGTAACATGTAGATCAGACATAGCGCGATTTGAACAACATCTCCTGGAAATAATTCAATATGCCGCAGATTAACGTGAAGAGGTCACTATACCTCATAGACCGTGATATTCACCTCCTTTTCATCAGTAGCATGGACCTTGACCGTAGTTCCTTTACACTATAACTGAATCATGAGTGTGACGACATCACGCAGATTCGAAGACGTACTGAGATTATTCTACCTGGTAAACAAACGATTTGCCCAACAAAAGCGTTCATCACATGTCCGTTCACGAGTCGCAACATGGTCTTCTCATTGTATTCAGAGTGGGGGGTGTTCCTCGACGATGTCATTTGAGCGGGTGTGGAAACTGAGCTGCAGTCATCACGCCTCGGGCCTTGTAAGTGTACGATTTTCCTAGATTCAGAAGTTTCGACATGTGGTGGAGGGGTGACCGGGAGCGGTCCAAGCCCAGAAGGGAGGTCTGAGTGCTTCCGACTAGAATTCAATCATTCTTCGAGTTTCTTTCAGCATCTAAAAGCATATCAAACAGGTTGAGGGAAGACCTTACCAATTGAGATCTATAAAGAGGCTAAACTTCAAACTATCTTGCCGTGAATCATTGCCGCGTCGGTGTCATTGAAACGGGGAGCAGTAAAGCCATGTTCCTCTCTCTCGATAAAGTGAAATTGAGGAGGCAGGCACATTAATCCTTGAAGTGAGGTTAGGAGACTTGCGTGGAGTGAACTATCCCTGTTGTATAGCAGATGTGTCATTTGCGGTCTTCAGTGCATACAGCGGCTACTGACTTTTCTACGAGGCTTGTGACGTGGAGTCTATAGCTGTATGCAGCTAGCAGTAAGGTCGAGGACATTCATAACAATCAAGATGTAGGACTCACTCGGGACACGCCCCATGCACATCGTTAGGACTTTGATTGGTGATGAACTGCCCCAAGGAACAGCAGTATTGCATGAAGAATGGAGAGGAAGACGTACTTGGCACAATTAACCCATTTCTAAGCAAGTGGACATTCTTGGTGTCAAAGGTGAGGATAATGAGTGGGAACAATAGACCGACGGATGATTCTGACTGCCGAACGAAGTCCGACAGTCTAAGAATCGCTTCGTCGACCGAAGTCTGACAGCAGCATGGTCACTGAGTCAGGCAAAAAGAATGACATCATCATGCTTTACAAACGAAATGCATCGCCGCATAGCGTACTGTATTTGCTTTTTGCTTGGTGTTATTTGTTCACGTGGATTGATCGCGATATAGTTTTCAATGGTTGAACCTTGACCTCCACATATCGCCAGACACTGTCGGTGAAGCACTCTATGCTCTGCGTCTAGTACATGCATTGTTAGACTTCGTCGACGATGATAGGCATGCTTGCGCGGTAGACGGGGTGCTCACCATGCCGGGCATCATGCCCTGCAAGTACTGCACACTCCGGCTACCTCCACGACGATGTATCTCCTGCGCATATCACCATGTCAACTATTTCTTGTCGTGTCAAACAGTGCGTTACCTCTTTGTATCACCCGCCAGTTGCTTCTTCGAGCTGATATCCTGAATTGCGAAAACATTTCCCCTAGGCCTTCTGAGCTTCTGCCGCTTCCGCGATACTATTCCTGGTCCCTCATGTCAAGCCACTGAGCTATTTATTGAAGCAGTACGCATTTCCTCTACACTCAACAGACCGACAACGCCGTCCACTTACAGCTGTCCATCATGACCTCTCCTCTGTCGCCGTACATCAATCAACGTCTCATGCCCTCTTATCTTGGTCACCCTGTACGTCTCCCATGCAAGATTCTTAAAGTGAGTCCTAAGTGCCTCATATGTCACGCTGTTAATTTCTCTTCTTAGAATTACGGTCAGATGCTCAAAGTCTTGAGTCCTGACTATGAGGTCGTCTATGTCTTTTTGAATGTTGCGGACAATGACAACGGTAGTGACAGCGGTGAATGGGTTCGATTCTTTTCTCTTTCCCCAAAAAGAAGACTAATAATTGGATTGCAGGACATGGTTCTGATGAGCGAGTATTGCATATTCTACGGATCGGTTATAGGGGATGGAAGGAGTCTTCAGGTGTCTCGGCGGGAGGCAATTGCTGCCTGTGGTGAGTCTTGATTGCTTCATTTGACGCTAAACCACAATTCACGATAGATCAAGATTTAGATGTTCTCAACCGAATGATAGAATTCTTGCATGACCCTCTCTGGAAAGGGTCGCCGAAGCCGAGTGTGAACCATCCGAAAGTTGAGAGCCCTGCCTGAGTAGACTACCGCATTATTCTATAGGAAATGCCATTTTGTAGTTAATCATCGTGTAATCATATGAACATTATCTGAGGCAGAAAAGTACAAAGGAAACACCCTCAAGAGGACTCGGGTGATTTTGGAGTACTCCTTGGACTAGATTCGGCGCTCGACACTGTCGACGAACTCTCTTTCGTCAGTCGACCTTTATTGAGGAAAATGATCATCTCGTCGAGAGTTGACATCGCTGGGTGTTTCCGTGAGTGCCACAGCACTTGAATAGGGTTATGACACTTACCGGGATCGTCGTCGGCCAAGGGCAAGACCTGGTACATCAACAGCCCAAGTCCAGGGCCGAAAACTAGGCCAGTGATGATCACGCGTTTCCCAGGAAGCTCAAACGGCTGTAAAATAAGTCTAAGCACCTGTATACAATGTTGAAACCATATGAACATACTTCACCAAATATCTCCCCTCCGGCTCTCCACCTGAGAATAACATACATGATCACATCATCTGTCGTTCTGACTTCTGCGACATAGCCGTTGCTCTAGTGGCCCGTATCAGCAGTGTCGTTGGCCAAAGTAGGTAATCTTTACCTTCAAAACAGTGCACGGGAGGTGGACAACACCGTGCTCCACCTGGACCATCAGCCTGGTGTTTGCAAGCGCACGAACGTCAAGTTCTCCAGCTATGGACGTGTAACGCATAGTAATTGATATGGGGGAGGTGATGTTGCGCATTGTATATATAGCCGATTCATAGCGGAAGAAGAATGCCGATGATCATGGCGCAAAAAAAACAGAGGGGGCAAGGGCCTCGGAAAGCACAACACTCGAGGACAAAGATCCTCGTGATTGAGATAGATCTGATGTGTGAGAAATATAAACATTCAAAGAAGTCAAATCACACTCACAGCAGTCTCAAGGACGGGGTTCCTCGAGGCGGAGATGGATATGACATATAAGAACAATGAACCACGTCCACATGCAATTCAAGTGCTAGCGGTTAGTGTCAGATAACGAGACACCTGGCATGAATCAACAATGGACCAGGAACATATGTTTGCAATAGACACCAGTATTCTAATTCATTGACCGGAGTTTATATCATTAGCAGTTAACAACATAGCAAGATGGGACGAAGATATGCAGGTATACAATAGATTGTCAATGAAGGCGGTCAGAAGTCCAACCGTCAAAGCTCAGGAGAATGTTGGCGTACTCGTGGAAGATCCGCCGAAGCCCGAGGCTGGTTTGCGCTCGCGGACTGGGAGCGATGTCTGTTAAAGTGTTCAATCATGCGGTTCAATTCTACCATTGCTGCTTGTTGCTGCTTGAAATTTCGATCTATTGAACAAAGACAGGCACTCACAAAGGTTTTCATCTTCGAGGGGTTTGACGTCGTACATCAACAATCCTAAACCTGGGCCAAATACTTCTCCAGTGAAGATAAGGCGTTTCCCAGGTAATTCGTATGGCTGAATAATGAAATGAGTCACCTGCAGTGGGTTGTTGGAATATACATACATCGTTGTCCGCCTCCCATCCTTCGATCCACTTGAGGACAACATACATAGTCACGTCATCCGTAGTTTTTACCTTCGCCAGACAGCCGTCACTCTATGATCTAGTGTTAGCGACGACCGCGACGAACACGAATGGAAACTTCACGGTTAAGACTGTGCACGGAACTTGCACAACATCGCCCTCCGAGCCAATTATGAGCCTGTGGTTTCTGAACATCGCGGGGTTCAAAGGTTCTGTCAAAGTGGTTGATATCACGGTGGATAGAGCGAGGAGTTTAGTCAACTCACCAGTCGAGCATATACCCCTGAGGGGAAATATTACGGGCTCTGAAAACTCGGTGGATGTAGATGGTGCCATGATGGATGGGATTCAGTCAGCCCGTCATATGTAGTCCCCAAGGGAGGAAGAACCACGACGAAGACGGAAGGCGGGTACCGCGGAGCCTTGACGCAGAGATGGAGATGACGTGTAAAAAAATCATTTGCTGCTTCGATGCAGTTAATGGCACGAATCCCTCGCGTCTGTTGTAACACTTACCAGATATTCTTATCCGAAATACTTGTTGGCTACATTCTCGAAGGCGCAGACTGGGTCATTCGTAATCGATGGTCAAGTTATTAGTTTATGCAACGAGCGTGAAGTAATGAGTTATCATATTCAATGGAGATAGAGGGTTCAAAAACGACTCACAGCTCTAGGTTGACACTTGTACTCCATAGATGAGGGAGAGCGGAATCTGAGTGTTGCTTGTCATAGACGAAGGAGCGACAGACGCTGCGCTTGTTGACTGGTGGATCAAGATGAAAGTCGGCGACGAAGATTTCGGTAAATTCAGAGTTCAGTCAGATGAAGTCTTGTGGAGCACTCACCAATTGATAGGGTGTGAGCGTCGTTATAAGCTTCTTTTCCGTCTAAAACAAGGAAAGTTCACATGTTGAAATCGCTCAGCTTGGAATGAAAACTGTTATTCACTCACAAGGAAGGGGGAGGTGCAGTACCTCAACATTTTTTAGGTATTGCTCTATCGCCTTTGACATGGACGCACCTCAGGTTAGACGAATTGAGTTGTATGGAAAGGACATATTCACCTGTCTACCCTGGTTTCTGCTCTTCATCCGAGAGAGTACACAGCATCGATATCTCCTCTTGGACGAGAGGTCGCCATGTGGGTACTTTGTCTGAAATGAGAGGCTGCGGCAGTTCCTTCGGGGACTTAGGACCCTACATTGACATCTCGTCTTAGACAGAGGGGCAAGGCATGATAATCTTGGACGAAAGTTCGCGGTGCAATTATTTACTCGTCTTCGATGAGGGGTCGTGACGTGTGTTTCTCATCTTGAAAATCAAGGAGTTGCAATGTCGACGTCTCTTGGTCTTAGGCAAAAAGGTGAAAAGTGAAAACCTGCTTGTGCGGGAAGAGAGGACACGGTCACCCACGAATGAGAAATTGACGTCATTGTCGATAGCGTCGATATCCTCTCACCTTCGATGAGAGGCTGCGATAATCCCTTAATCGTTTCTGTGTCTTCCTCTCAGGCGAGAGGTCAGGCCACTTCCTAGACGAAAAATGGCAATGGGGGTATCTCCTCATCTCGGAGGAAGGGCTGCAACTTCGGTGTCTCCTCTATTTGGACTGGGAGGGAACGCAGACCAGATAAGGATTTTTTCAGGTGTAGAGTAGACGATATACTTACTTGGTGTGACAATCTCGCTCAAGTGCGAGGCTTCTCAATTTCGTACGCCAGGGCTTTTACTCCACGGTTCTCCTCGCTTCCTCAACGCGAGCCTGGCCTAGAGCAACTCGTGCTCCCAGAAAACGTGTAATTCAAGCCCTAGAAACAATGATTGAGATTGACAATGTGCAGCTACATAGACCGTCCATTAAAGTCTACTAAGAGAGATGAAAAGAGGAGGTTGAAAGGAGGTCAGGTACGTTACAAGCTGTAATTCGAGCCATTTTTGCATCATGTATCCTTGTTAGAACAAGTCTCCGATGGTGCTCTCGTCGAGAAACTTCAAACGTGACAGAAAATCAAGTTGATCAATGTCGAGCATAGTTTAGTTGATTCGAATCGAGAAAACCGTCAGCTGCAGAAGAAGCTAGAAGAGAGATAGGGAAATATGAGTACAATACTTCGAAATAGAAACGTAAAAAAAGAATATCAAACGACTCACAGTCTTGATGAGTGGGATACGACGGCGACGAGATAGCATGGAGTCAGGAGTGACAATCGCGGCTCGGAGTGATATGCATGGGTGAAGGTGAGTGGATCCATCATGAATTGTGGGTGGGCAGAAGTCAGGCCGCCGAAGGGCAGCATCGAATAAATTCGGACGGACACCCTCTATCACTGTCGACACAAGTCCAACACGGAGGAGTCGCCGGAGAGAGTTGCGATCTTCCCTGCGATGATGCGTTCGGATGCGCTTGCCAAGCATGTACAAATACAACGTATTGCCAGGACAAAAATAAAAGTGCCGGGTTGGTATTCGAACCAATAACATCAGGATTACCACAATTTGATCAAACCAGTGATCTATACATGTCGGAGCAACGAATATTCATAATAAAAATAATCAAACAGAAACACACAGTTTTCTGCTCACTCCATCACGTAGCACCACCTCGACTGACAAGGTGCGTTCGTCAGTTTGCACAGTGTGAAGACTGGCTTTGTCGTCATCAATGGAAACAATCTTTTCTTTCCACTGAGCCGGCTTTGTGCCGCTCGACTGGTGCTGTGCTCTGTGTAACCCTTTCTAATCCAACTGAGCCTGTTTATAGATCCTCATCATGCCAGTCCTCTGCCACGATCGCAAAGGAAACGCGGTCTTCTACCCTTATACACGTACCGGGGGTCCAGGTGTACCAACTCGCTTTCCAGTTCGTTCTCAGCCGTTCACTTTTTTTCACTCAGGATTTCAAGCTACGGTTGCGAAGCTTGTTGGTGAGCTCAAGTAGATGTACAACTCGGAGAAAACCCAGCCGACGAGTGATGAGTTCACGAGAGAAGCTCATTATTCCAACTCCCAATGCCGATTACCTGCCGGACGTGACCCTTCTCCCTCAGACAATTGCGCTGTGCATAGACGGATGGTGGGACATCGAGGATTTTAGCCGGTGGCCTCAGTGGTTTTTCGATGGACAAGAACATTTCGCGTATATTCTTCGAAAGCCGAAGCTGGCTGAGCTCGCTATCTCTGGTTTGATGTGACAATGAACTATTTCGTTCCAATGGAAGCAATGTGGTCAGATTTGCCCCCACGAGAAATTCTGTTACCGTACAAAGATGCTGGAAGAGGTGATTACCTGTGTGTGTCCAGATGGTGACGAATTCATAAACTTCACCATGCTGCCCACGATATGAAGTGCAGCAATTCTTCCCTCCTTCATAGCCCTCAGACTTTCATCGAGGTCCTCATCAACGTAGCTGCTGCTCAACGAGACTGTTTGGAAACACATGCTCTCATTGACAAAATTACGAAATTGGATGTGCTATTTACAGTTGTGGGCTCCCAGCCAGTCGACAATGCAATTCTGGGTTGTGTCACCGATCGGGTTTTCGTTGCCATTGGCTTATTCAAAAAAGATGTCCCTGCCTGGCTTGTCCGTCCTCCTTCCTATGTTCCACTTGACATGACTATCATCCAATAATCTGTTGTTACGTCTCCGAGATCGTGTGGAGTCAACACCAAACAATGGCTTGGCGCTGTCATCTTCTACCACGGACTCTTGGACCGTGACATTCACAAGTCCATCCGGAACTGGTAGCCTGGTGCCGTTCATCGTGGCCTTTTTGCCAAGGTATCAGCGAATGAAGAGCAGAAGGAGCAACCGAGTTCAAGTATCAAGAATGCGAGCAATGGTCCCTGTAAGTACTTCTATCATTCGCTCCTGAGGATGTCCAGCTGATTAAGTGTCATTTGGACTCGAAATTGGCTGCATCTGTGAGAGTCGCTTTTAAAAAAAGGGGGTATTTTTGGTAAATCTCAAGCTCTTCCAACTTCCCATCAAGTCAGAACACGTCTCGCAACCGCTCCAGCCATGGAGTGACGCACTCGCCAACGTCGTAATCGACTCTTCCCCCGTCGCCCATCCTCTACGTAGTCTTTTTTCGAGGATATGCATTTCTTCCTCCCATGCCTTTTTCTAGAACCGACGAAGCTCGCATGTTGGCTCTATCATTGGCGTGGATTACCTTGGTTGGTGACCATAACCGCACTCATCCCCTCCCTGGTCCTCAGCAATAGCATAGCTTGAATTACCACTGGAACTCGTACGAAATTATACATGATCCGATGCACCGACGTCGTCGACATCAAAGATGAGCCATCAAAAATCCCAACCATCTTCTCGATCAGCATACCTCCAAAAGAACAGATCACGACCATCGGGTGGAATAACCACAGTGTATGACCCGATCCTATCAAATTTTCGCGAAGCTTGATCGTCAATTAGTTGTCTGGGACTGTCAAGAGCATAATTTCAGGCTGGAACACTGCTGTCGATCTGCCATCTTACCTGAAATCTGGAAAACACCTGAAGGAATGGTAGCATGGGAGGAGAAACTTCGTCAACTGGCACCAGACGGGCTTCTTCCGATGCCCCGTCTTCCTGCAGATGGTGCTGGGGTTGGTGCGACTGATTGGACTGTGAGACAAGAATTTGTGAGAACGTTCCAGAGCGTAATCGTCGCCTGGCCAGGACCAGAGCCCAAGGCACTGGGAGACATGAAGTTTCACATTCGCGCGGGCCTCGTGGTTCCCTGAGCCCATGACAGAGTTTGAGAACAAGGCTGCTATCTTTTATTATCAGAAGCCTTTTGATTATATCGGTCGGGCTCCATGCATTCCACAATTTTTCCCAGTCGCTGCGTCATGTTTCTGTAGTTGTGGTGTTCCTGCGTATGTTGTTTTTGTTCCTGTCCTGATGTAATCCTTGTTCCTCTCTCATTGCCATTTTCATGCTTTTGTTTTTTCCCTCCCCTTCTCCTTCCGTTTCTTGAATCCTTGGACTGAATTGTCCTGTTGCTTGTTCTTTCATTACACATGTTTCGGTTGTGTTATCATCATATAGTATTGTTGTTATAATATAATTATGGTGTAGACGCTTGTGAACGCTATTCTCGAAATCGACACGAAAATCAATTTAAGTAAGCACCCAAGTCTCAAAGTCTAGAAAAACAACACTTTGTCTCAGCTAGATTATGACATTGTGCCATGAATGCGTTAAAGAGGAAGAAGATACTGTGTTGAAGGAGTAAGACGATAAAAACAGAGTCGAACGCGTTCGTCGCAGAAGAAGAGCCATGGAAGTGGGGCAAATGGGTATGGCTAGTAACTGTGATGAGTTATTTACGTGAGGTGCTAGTACGCTGCACCATCTGATAACTTGCATATTAAAATTCGCGAGAAAAGACAAAAACGGCGATACACTGAAACTGTTCATGTGTTCGTCTTAGAACTTGAACACAAGATACTTGAGTGGAATGGCTGGATAATGCTATCGCGATTTCTATCTGACTACTGCTAACGTGACTGTAGATCCAGTGTCTTTTCTGTATATTTGATCCTATCTGGACTCGAGGACGTCACGCAATTCTTGAAGCCTGGAGGAGGCGGACTACGAGAATTGGTGCTTTAATAAACATCAGAGTTTTGCTATCGTTGACAATACCTCGAAATGTTTGTTGGCAATTATTTATCCATTCTATTATTGTGTCTCGAAATCACTACATAACGTGAATAGGCACCATAGGTTCGTCCTCAGATTTCAATTGACCTCGAAGCCTCTTCCGACCGGTCCGAATCTTCCGAATCTTCCGAATCTTCCGATATCGCTGGCCACGCTTCAAACAAAAATTTAATCAATTCATTGAGAGTGGACATGGCTAATCATAGGTGAGTAAACAAGTCATCAGTGGAATTGGACAATTCACGTGGGTCGTGGTCTTTCAAAGGGATGACTCAGTACAACAGCAGTCCGATTCCTGGACCGTATACTCGCCCGGTGACAATGAGACGTGTCCCAGGTAATTTGTACAGCTTGTGATCAAATGAGTGACCTCGTCGAACAGAGTATTTTGAAAGCTCGTACTGGGAAGTTTTCGTCATGGGCTTTCCACCTGAGAACAATATACATGAGCACATCATCCATGGTCTTCACAGTCGCGACGAATCCAGTGCTCTAGAAACCTGTGTTAGTAGTGTTATTAACAAACTGCTGAGAAGTTCACTTCTATGACAGTGCAGGGAAGGTGTACGACGTGGTCATCAGCACCCGCCAGGAGTCGGTGGTTGGCAAGAGGAGCTTCTTTGAGTATTTTGGATAGACGCCAGTAGAACATGACGAAAGAATTGAACAGGACACGAAAAAAACTGGCGTAAACATTTATATCCACTGAACCACTTCGAGGACAATGGTGTGTGCGGGGACCACAGAGGCGGATAAGTCCCAATGCGGAACACATGAAGGGCTTCGAGAAATTGTTTCTGTGTCATGATTCAAGAATTATCGGTCACCATGGAAGCTAGATACACCGAAGTTCGTGTGGATATAGCATCGTAAGGGTGCAGTCTTTCACCCACACAGGTTTCGACATGCCCCTTCACAAGGTCGTCATCGATGTCGTTGTTATTGTTTGGGTCATCTACTTCTTCCATTCTTCATTGCCGTGGTCAGTGTGAGCCACATTGTTTTCATTTTTGCTGCAATTGTGAATGGTATAAGTCAGATTAGAGAGTAATCAAACACGATGTCGGACAGGGAACATACTAGGCCTGTTTCTTAGAAGAAGCCAACAACATGATTCAAGAATGAGAGGCCTTAGATGAAGTGTTCACAGCAGTGTTCAACGAAGAGATAGGCGATGTAAACGGACAAACTGGCATTACGACAGACTTGCCAGTTATGGGTTGAAACTGGACGAGGACAGTTTGCCGACAATTACATCTAGCATTTCAGCAGCAGCCGAGCGAAAGCTCAAATCAGTAGAGCATGATTTCGCCGACGGAGAAAGTCTAGCAAAGTGGGAGAGGTCAAGGAAAGCTCAGAGCTATCAGAAACCCATTTCTCGGCGTTGAAGAAAATCATGACAAATAGGTCAGTCTCTCGATCGCGTTATTATTGAAAAATACATTCAAAATACATCGAATCTATTCATACAAGATTACATATGATCCTGTCCAAAGCTGGAGCCATTTCTGACTGTTTCACATCACGTTCCTCTGGTTCCTCTGGTTCCACGGGGCGATCTCTGTTCAGAAATTCGATCATCTCGTTCAGGGAGGACATGGCTGGTCATCGCATCAGCCAACAGACTTATTGAAGGCCGATGGGACTTACAGAGATTGTCTGCATGCAACGGTTCAACCTTTTTCATCACCAGCCCGACTCCTGAACCGAAAATGGTTCCAGTGAAGATCAGGCGGTCACTGGGCAACGCAATGGGCTAAACAACAATTCGAGCCACAGATGCGGGGAAGAATGCAAGGTGCATACCTTCATATTCTTATGATGACATATTGTGTACTTGAGGACAATATACACGGTTTCCCCGTCTGTTGTTTCAGCAGTTGCAATAATCCCATCTACCTATCAGCCGACGTCAAGGACGAAAGACATGACAACAGAAAAATGAGTCATACCCTCAAGACCTTACAGGGAAGGTGAACTTCGCATAAGTCTGACTGGCGCATAAGCCTTTTGTTAACGAGAAGCGTAACATCGAACGCCTCTAAAACGTTGGTGAGCATATTGAAGGGATTTGGCGAAGGAGATAACCCATGGGGACTTATTTATACCTCAAAGCGCTCGAGGAAGGTTGAGGGGAACGGCATGCGTTGACCACGGGGGGAAGAGATTCCCGCGGTGAGGTGGACACAGATGGAGATGACGTTTCAGTTAGCAATGTGAGGTTATTAAAGTTACCCGGCAAGACACAAATCTACTCAATCTTCGGGGATGTTTGTTGGTTCAATCAATGGCGAGGTTGCATTGAGGTTTCGGAATTCGGAATGTTATGAACGGATACCCCCTCTCTTCAAAGCTCAATTCAATTGGACATCATTCTGAGTGTCCGAACTACTAGACTCGCTCAACATATCCATTCGCTCAACTTCCTCCATAAGATTAATCATTTGATCCAGAGTCAACATAGCTAGTCGTGGCGTGAGTGGATGACTCCGTGACGAAAGATGGTTACTCACAAGGATCAATGTCGTCCAGAGCTGTAACACGGGACATTAACAGTCCAACTCCTTCACCGTAGACTTCCCCAGTGAAAATAACACGTTCTCCTGGTAGCTCAAATTTCTAGTAACGGATTCAGTACCATACCAATGGTAAATAGCTTTTGATGAACGTACTTTAGCGGGTTGACTCCTGTCGTCCGACCAATTGAGAATGATATAGATGACCACTTGATCGGTGGTCCTAGCCTTCGCAACGTGGCCATCGCTCTATGAAACCGCGTCGGCCCTGTCAATAACGACAATATAATGTAAGGCGTACCTCTATAATTATGCATGGAACGTGAACAACGTTAGACTCGAAACTTGCCATTCTCCGATGATTGACGAAGGGACCTTCCTCGAGGAGCTCACCCATCATCCAAAAATCCATTCAGGTTGAATGGGAAGCGTAATGCGACGGGAGCTATTATATATCTCGCCAGACAAATAGAAGCGCCTCAAGAAGGATGGCATGCGCTGACCACGGAGGCCGTAATTTTTCACAACGCACATATGTGACGCCTGAGAAATTTAGTCAGCATTGTAATCTGAGAATACCTCAGAGAAAAGTGTCCAGTCTCTTCCTTCGCAGTCTACGAATCCAATGTCTGCACATATCATGTGGTAAGAATTGTCGTCGTCGATGTGGTCACATTCATTAGCGGTGCTTTCGTATTTCAACCATGGCCCGACGGGTTAATTAACAAACTGAGAAGATGGTCCCGGGATGGGCGTTGAACGGAGGCCGTACCGAGCTTTGACTCTCAAAAAAGAGAATCCATAGCATGACGTTTTCTTAGTAAGATCACCTAACTTGCAGCACACACAGTGTTAAACAATGAAAAAAGGCAGTATCGATGGACGAAGCAGTCACATCGAAGAAGAAAGTATAGTGTAGAGACAGTTGAACAACGCCCGCAGATACCCTGAGCCCGATGCTGTCGTGGGAACAGACATAAATCTCTGGTGCACAGTTCGTATGCTTAATCCGGTGGCTACTAATGATGGGTCATCTGAGCCTCTGATTAAAACCCTATTCGGCAAAAAAGTCGCGTTTTGAGGGAACAGATTAGAGGTTGTGGATTGCCGTCTTCTGATGACCTCTCAGAAGTATAGATACCGATGAACAAGTCGGATATGGATTGCACTTCCGCACAGTCAATACAAGTGGGTCTATGGACTTCGCCGCAGTGGACACCGAAGTTTCCGGTGTAAATCTCGATTGAGTTTGCGGAAGCACCTTAAACAAAGTGGGTTATTTTGAACACGGTCAACAAATATCTGTGCAGCGTGGCTGGCGGTACGGTAGATTAGATTGACGCCGAGATTCGCATTTGAAGAATTTCCGTCCATGACTCCGCGTAAGCTTGCATGCAGGTTCATCTGGTGAGGCGCGGGTACATTCCTCGTGCAATTGAGTGCCGTTGAAACAATGTTCATTACACGCAGAAACTCAATTAAATGCAGAAGTCGTAGCATCGGTTAAAATTCACTGTTGGGTCACGCTTTCCGAAAGGAGTTTCTACGTCCCAGAAGATGTCTGGAGGTTGACGGACTCAGGACTCTTCCAGTATATGTGGGGAGCGTGGTGTACACAAGGCGACAATGAAGGGTGTATATCTGTGTTCCTCAATGAAGAATGATCTTTGAATGGGAGCGCGAGCAAGTGGCCAACAAAATTAAGTAGTTGTGCCATACATAAGTTATTCAATAAATTACTGGGTGCGTGAATACCAAGGCAAGAGGACACACATTTTACATCGGCATTCTTCGTTGATGTAGGGATCAGTGCCCGTTTTGTTACATCGGAATGGACTTCAATTTCATGGTCAGCAAGAACCTGCTCAATGCAAAACAAACCGCTTTCTCAGTGGTAAACCATTTCAGCCAAGTCAATACAAGGACACAAGGAGAGCTTTAGCATTCAAACTCAAGAAAATGTAGATACACGATCAGAGGCAAGATGTAAGGGATCTACGCGGTCATTGTCAAGGTTCCACGGGTTGCGAGGGCTGGGGAGAAGGCGAAGGGGTTGGGGGTCCTGGGTGCCAATTCAGATCCCAGTCTGGGTCGAAAGCGAATTCGATGACCTCGTTAATGGTGGCCATGTCTAAGAATCAACGTCAGAGGATAAATTTCATTTGTCAGTGAACGTTACTCACCTGGGTTTTCCGACATCGACGTAGCATGGAGCATGACAATTCCTTTTCCCGGGTTCAAGACGAGGCCGTAGATGACCATGAACTGTTTCGATAAGATATCAATCTGGTAAACAAGTAAGTTCATAGCGCTTGACCAATCAATGGGTTTCTTACAGTCATGTTGCATGAGCCATCCTCTTCAGGTCTTATGATGACATGGATAACTTCAGCGTCTGTTGTTATGACTTTGGCATAATTTTCATTGTGCTTGGGTTGAGGATTAGCACCCTAACAACTGGAGAAGTAAGGAAGGACTTACTTGGATGACTTTACAAGGCAGACGGACAAGACGATCTACATCCATGTTGCTCATAACGCGCGCATTGACAAAGGGAATGATCTGAGAAGTTGGGTGATCCATGGTGAAACGCAGAGACTGAGGCGACTATGTACCCTTACGTTTATAATGAGGGCGAGCAGGAA
>KQ962665.1:18947-36515 GCA_001563735.1 Leucoagaricus sp. SymC.cos
CAGGAATGGATGCTAAGCTGGAAGCCCATGGTCTTCGAGGAAGAACCGTCGGGCATGGTTGCGTCCTCTGCGGAGAATTAGTCATGTCAGGCATTGAAGCAGCAACACAACGACGCATAGAGTAAGTTTGATGAAGAAAGGAGCCAGATGAGATGACGAGGAACGCAAGGAATCGTCTGCATCGATGTAAAGCCTAATGCACTGCTCAGCAATGGCCGAAGGGTACCTCAAGCCATTTGCATTTTCTCTGATTTCACCGACATGACGTCCAGTGATGTGGCAGAAGACAAGGATGTATACTAGCGCAATTTGTTAAATTCAAGGTCACAGCCAAATACAGCCAAATATTGTAGACAACACAGGCAGATTTCTTTGTCACTGTATCGCATTGAATCGATCCAGCGCAGGCTTCAGAAGTACGTGTAAATGAAAAAGAATCAATCCTATGTCAGACCCTCAGAGCGCCGTTTCAACAACAGTTCTATCTCCTAGGGTTGAATCTGAATTTGGCGCCGCCTGGATAAAAACTCGATTATCTCATTTAGAGTGGACATATCTGGAAATTGGTTTCATGAATCTGATCTATGACTAAAATAATGTGGCTCACGTAGATTATCATCAGGAAAACGATAGACGTCCTCCATTATGAGCCCGATTCCTGGGCCAAAGACCTTACCAACGAAGACCACGCGATCGCCAGGTAACTCGACGAGCTAGATGATTATATGTAAAGACAGTAATGTTGGAGCGTTCGGAAGAACTCACCTTAGATAGTTTGGTACCATTTTTCTGGGAGTGAAGGACAACGTACACGACCTCACCATCCGTGGTTTCGACAGTAACGATGACGCCATCCTTCTAATCATGATAAGTGAGGAACAACAAAATGGATACATAATAACCACGGTTACCTTCAAAACCTTACATGGAAGGTGTACAAAATTATCCTCATGCATTCTTTTCTTGTTGACAAAATAGGACACAAAGAATGACTCAGGATCGGTGGTCAACATGGCGGAGGGAACTGTAATGGGGGACGACGCAAGATGGGATATACATATATGCGATGATTTTGGGAGAAGGTCAATGGGAGGAGCATGTGGCCCCCACGGAGGAAAGGATCACTTTAGGCTAGGTGGAGAAGATGATTGAGCAACCGTTCGAAAACGTGGTCGTCACGGCGGCGGAGTTGCATCGAATACATCTCATAAGTGTTAAATCAGCAAATATTTGGGAAGTGCAGCTTGCAATCCTTTGCATCGGCGAAGAAGGAAAAATAGATAAAACAACGAGATGCCGCCTACAGGCATACAAAACATCTGTCAATCACTCACAGCATGTTTCCTCCGCCATTATGGCGACAACAATATGTGAGCATTGGAAGTATTTGACCACACAACCCCGCGGTCAGCAGCCAGAAACGTGTTATAATGAACCTCGGAGAGGAGCAGGAAACATGCGAGGCTATATCCATTTTAGTGAACAATCCTGCCGAAGGTGTCCACAAGAAAAAAGGTTAAATCTCCCCGTGAGAGTTCCAAGACACCGGAGTCGTAGAAGAGCGATTTCGGTAATTACTGCATGCTACTGAAGCGGCTTGAATTTGGTGCTATCGGTGAGTGCTACACTCGCAGGGAGACGCGCCTGATAGGTCTTCACACATGCACGTGGAAGAAAAGAGGCAGAATTCTATTGAAAGCCAATATGGAGAGACAAATTTCAAGTGTCTGATCTACGCGGATAGCAGAAGCTTTGATCTCCGATATAAATGAGTGGGTGAGGAAAGTATTATTGGATAAATTTAAGGCTGACCCTTGAGGTCATGTTTGCAATGGCCAAGCATTTGGATGAATACTTCCGCAGGAGAGGTCATCTAGGGCACCACAAAGTGAGTATCGAGAAGGAATCCTCTCGGAGAATTGTAGCAAGTGTTGAGAGTATAGTCTTCCATGACGCGCTGAGATATGCAATTCCACTCGTGCAGGAACGGGTCTTGAGGGTCTCTTGAGGCGGAAAAAAAGCAGTCTAAACAAGTTACTGGATGCGTCTGTGAAGAATCATTTCAGGAGCCTTTCTTCCTGGTGGAATGGGCGCGTGAAGACTTCTGGGAAGACATGGGTCACCTAAGACTTGACAGCGGATATTGGATAGATTCATCTCGGAAATACTGCAGAAACTCACGAGTGAGTGTTCTTCGAGGAAACACTGAGCTGCGCAATTCCACTCATGTGGGAACGTGTCATGAAGGTCTCGACGCGGAAGAAATGAGTCTTCACGGGTTGCCGAGTGCGTCTGTGAAGGATCACTGCGGGAATAATTTCTTCATGGCCGAAGCACTCTTGTGAAGACTTCGACGTGGAAATGTGGGTCGAGCATCGTGATAGACAGACATTGAGATAGATTCATCTCGAAGAATATTGCAAACACTTATGCGCATCCATGCTTCGAGGAAATACTGTACATGGATTTCCACTAGTGTAGGAATGTGCCTAGAAGGGTTGATGCGGAAGAATTCAATCTAAAATTGCCAAGCTAACCACAGGTGCAATCAATCAATCCGAGAATTATGGCGGAGCTCTCTCGTGAAGACTTCTGGGAAGACATGGGTCACCTAAGACTTGACAGCGGATATTGGATAGATTCATCTCAGAAATACTGCAGAAACTCACGAGTGAGCGTTCTTCGAGGAAACACTGAGATACGGAATGCCGCTCATGCGGGAACATGTCATGAAGGTCTCGATGCAGAAGAAATGAGTCTTCACGAGTTGCCGAGTGTGTCGATGAAGAATCATTGTGGGAGTTTCCTCTTCATGGCGGAGCACTGTCGGGAAGACCTCAATGGGAAAAAGTGGGTTCAGTGTCGTGGTAGACGCAGCGGATATCAACAGAGATTCATCTCGGAGATTATTGCAAGCACTCAAAAAAGCCAGATCTTCGCAGAAACCACCAATGATTTCAAGTCCGCTGATGTACAGTAGGTGTATATTTAGAGGGAGTCAACAATGGTGGACTGTTTTGATCCATCTTAGACTTAGAACACGAGTGCATCCAGGAAGCTTCATTTAGGGCTGAGACGGACCGACTCCAGAGACCGTGGTTGTCGCGGTGGAGCACGCTGCTGAAAGTTTCGACGATGAAGGAGTGCGGCAACCATAGAGCTCGACGTAGCGGGTGTTGAGGTTGAATTGTAAAAAGGTCACACCTCTATTTTGGAGGAACCTGGTTGCACCTTTCAACACTGAATAGACGTGTTCCAATCGATCTTCAAGCTAGAATACAATGAAGATCACTTCAAGAATTCGAAATACAGATTCCTGTGTTCATTGTGATGAAGCATTCTGCCGAAAGTATTCGACTGGATACTGCTATAAATATCAAAGTTATGTATCCTTAATCCGTGGATAACGACGTTAGTATCTCCAGAGAGGTGGACCAAAACCTACACAAAATGAGATACATCTTGATGATGATGAAGAATCTGATAAACCATGTCACTCACCGGAGGAATCTATTGTTGAGTTCTTAATAAAGTGGTACCACCTATTAGACAGGATCTGATGGTTCACGGTTCAACGGAATGGAAATAATAACGTATTTACGCCGAGAGACAACATGTTTCAGCTACATCATGAGAGGTTTATAGGGATGTGGCGGCGTCAAAGGTAAAAAGATAATGATGCTAATTGTTAAGTATGCGAGGATTGTGAGAACGACAATGACACCGAGGATTTTAACGGCTGAGGGCGCCAGTTTGCGTCCCAGGTTCAGATCATGAGTGAACTCTATGACGTCGTTCAGAGTTTCCATATCTGAAATCACAGTCAGCAGTTGAAAACAATGCAAGAGGATAACGTACCCTGTGAGTCCTCCATCATCTCTAGAAGAGCCATTTTCAATCCACTCCCCGGGGCAATAACAAGTCCGTAGAATATTACGAATTCTCCTGGAATGCTGGTACCCTGGTTTCATGAGCTAGGTCGTTGACGGGCGATCCTTCAAAGACGTACCCTAATATTTCCTGCAGAGTCTCTCATCCGTCGAAGGATAACATAGACAATCTCCTTATCTGTGGTTAAAACCTTTGCAACAGTGTCATCATGCTAGGGTAGGAAGTAAGTGCTCTATCAACTGGAACGAAGAATGGCCGCTGACGTCTATGACTCTGCACGGTAGACGAACCAGGTGGTCTCGGTTCACTGTGCCCATGATACGCCTGTTAACAAAAGGAATTGTTCGAGAAGCAAGATGATTCATGACGAAGAGGTCAAACACAACAGCAGAGAAACGGACGAGATTTAAGTAGAGGTGATTGTGCAATGTGCATGAGGTAGGACCGCCAAGAATTCGGGAAGAATGGGGGAATTGATCACGCCATCCATTATGCTGTAATATCCGCTGGACTCGTATCTTGACAGCAACCCGAATGCAAGCGGAGGAGCGTAACGATATGACGTTCGAAGGTGAATCCAGGGGTTGATGAATCATGGAACGGAGGATGGACTGTTGACTGTAACGTCTCACAGTACATGTAGCAGAAGCGCAGAGATGTTTCTAGTGCTTTGCTGTCGCTCCTACTTCATCGACATGAAAGTCTAGTACTATGTGAGAAGGAAGGTTGGTGATCGAGAATCGACTACCGATGTTGACAAACAGAGTGAAATAAACAACAAGTGCCATGGCCGTGAACAAATTACAGCCTTGTAGCTTTCAGAAAGAGCCTATCAACGCCTCCTTTTCTTCCAATAGACGTGTTCAGATTGTTTATTCAATCAACTCAGAATACGATTTGAAAAATGATTTTCATGTTCAGAAAAATAGGCATATAATGCCCGAGCCTACTAGAGGAACTTTAACTATTCAAGTTTATAGCTCTAGGAGGAGAAGTAATCCAATAGCTCTATTATCTCATTGAGCTTATGTAGTTCTGAAAGACTGTTAAATGAGGATGTCAAGGAGGAAAAGGTACTTACGAGTGCGATTAGCCATGCACTCAAAAGATATCATTTCCAGCTCTGTCTCAGCATTTACAAAGCACCTGAGCCTGATAAACCGAGCACGAAAGACTGTTCCCTGATTTTTTTCATCAAATCACAGTCCGTACTCGAGAGGCAAATACGTACTTCCGGTATGATTACACTAAGTTCTTTCCCGTCTGTTGCCCTGACTCTTGCAGTAGTCTCGTTTTCCTTGTATGTGACTGTCAGGATGATAACACGCGATGAGATCCTCAATGATTCACCTCAATGATTCGGCACGGAACGCGAACGATTCGTCCAATGTGATCTGCAAGCAAACAGCCGTTGACAGCCGGCGCGAAAGGTAGGTCTTCACTACTCATAGCAGGGAATTTCACACAAGGGGTTTCGGGGAAGTATGATCGATCGGGGACGTAGGGCTTGAATATATTCTAGTTTTATAGTGGTGAGATGAGAGAGATGCGCTCTCCGTGAAGCCTGGAGCAAGCCAATTAGGCAGACGCCTGGAGAGCTCCGGAAGTAGCTAGGTAGGAAGAAGTGAGGAATAAGTCAATAATCTAGCTTCGGCCCTATTCAAGCTCCAGTATGAATGCCACATAAGGCACGGGGAATGCAAACCAGGTCACTCGTGGTTCTGTTTTAAACTCCCGATCTTCCTGTTTGATCTTGCGAAGTGCGACCGAAGTTTGGTGTGTCATCAACATATGATCCCAGAAATCGGTGTGGTCAGTATCCCCTGCAAAACCCCGCTTATTCATAATCCGACTCAGCGATGGAGCTGAAGAATTTGGTAACGCCACAGTAGAACAACAACACGAAAAGGATAAGGAGTTTTTTTGAATGATCTAAGAAGCTCAAGAAGTACTGGAACGCTGAATGTCATCCGACATAGAGGGGTTGCCGGTACATCCAAAGAAGTGTTGAATCGGAGAATGCTTGAGGCAAGGGTCCATAACCGAATACAGGGAACAACTCATGGACAATCCTGCGGAGACTGGATAGCGGTTTGTGCAATAGAATAATACAACACTTCTATATGTTGACGAATACAATGAAAGGGAAAGGCGGCGGGGGAAAGAAGATGATAAGATTACATGGAAGAAATACAACGCACTTTCAAGTTTACCATGCTCTCCAAAATATATGTATCGTCGTAGTCAATTAATAGTCACTAGTCTAAGCAATTGACGACAGTACCTAGCCTTATTTGAAGCACACGCAATTCTGATTGAATATTTTCCCTGATATATGGCTGACAGTCGTGGGGGAGAGCTCTTGCACAGGGGCCGAAAACAAATCAACGATCATTCATAATGGACTACAAGTATTGGAGCATCACGAATCAACTGTGGTCTTCACTTTAAGTGTAGCCCCGGTAAACTGTCGCCGCAAATTTGGGTCTTATAGAACTCACAGAATTTATGGTGTCTGCCCATGTTGATCCGAATCTCACTCAAAAGTCATTGTCTCAAAACAACACCATCTATCAGAATGCTCAAAGGAGAAAGGTTGACGAGACGATAATCAACGATTTTTGGGGACTAGTGAGGGATGACTAAATCGGTAGCAAGATGTAAAACAAGATAGATGGAATAAAATCAAATCGACGCATCAATTCCAAAGATACTGGACGCAAATCGTGGATCGTGACTCATCAAAATCACGTCGTTCGCGAGTTTCAAATCTAAAAACACTGTTAGTGGTGTCGTTGAAGAAAGAGAGAATACAATAGACCTAGATTGTCACCCATATCAGTGACCCTTTCCATTTCAAGAGTAGACGAATCCACAACTACGGCTCTGAATTCCAGATAACGTGTAGTGAACGCTCGCGTACTCTACCAGACGTCATGGACGGACGAAGATGAGATGAGAACTTCAAACGCACCTCTAACAGGTGAATGATGACTTCCCCGCCGTCCGCACCCTCTACTCTGGCTTTCAAACCATTCCGCTATATATAACCGATAATAAGAAACACCGTACAGAATTACAGTATGTGACCACTTGCCGATAGCAGCTTGCAGGGAAAAGTGACTTTCCTTCCTACATATTTTGCAAGAAGCTGCGAATTGATGCGAGGGGCTATGCCAGAGGATGGGTCTACGTGATTGTCGGACTGCGACATTGTAAGGGGATGTGTTGCCGAATGTAAAGCTGAAATCCAGGATGAAGTGTATAATCATTACTTATATACCAATACCCCTGGGTGGATTCTTCTACGTAGACGTTCAGGAACTCTGACCTCAAACAATCGTAAATCGCTCTGACATGCGTTGATAGAGCTCGTAAATATCCGAGGAGAGTGAAATGAGGTTTATACAGTTTTCCCTACTAGGTATCGAGGTCGCAAGTTGGACTCAAGCGGTCTTAAGGAGCGAGGAAGGTTCTTGGACAGCTAACGCATATTCCGCACAGCAAATTGGCCTGTGGAATTCACTTGTCAGCAACGACTCACCCTGTTGTAGGAGACCTCGTTACGGCGCTAACAAAACTGTCAGACAAGATGTCCACGACGTGACCTCGTGGTATAGTCGCCGTGTTTGAGGGGAGTGACCGATACGTTGGAACCTTTAACGTTCAAATTGATAACCCGATATATCTCTGTACGTTACAGGCTCACCTTAGTTCTATCTTGTCGAGAAAGTCCCATTCTGGCATGCACATGAACGGTCGCCTTGATGAGGCATTGGCCTTGACATTTCGGCATGAGATCAATATGTCGTCTTCAAACCCCGAGATATGTTCCACTTAGGAAAGTGCCTGTGCGTAAAGTCATGCCGCCAGCGGGAAGTTCTGATAGAAGTTTTGCTCAACGTGGGACTCATGTCCACGAGGTTGTACCGTAGGCTGATGATTTTGTGCACTTCGAAACATGGGTACTCACTGTCCATTTTTCATGTGAGTCAGGAGTTCATTAGACAACAAGTATAGGCGAAATTTCAGGTTTATACAAAGACAATACAAGATATATGGTGCAAGGAGAAAATGGTTGAATTGAAAATGAGAAGTAATCGAGAGAAGCGAGGTAAAGGGAGAGCAAGGCAATGGAATGACGTAGGAGGAGATGACTCAGAAAGTAGGGTCAGTACTCCACGACAACCTTGAAAGAGAGAAGAAATGAAAAGTTCAGCTGTACATGTGTCAACATAAGGTAGTTAGGCAGAGGTCCATAAGTGAGAGATAGTCCACAACATTTACGCGCCATTAGACTCATGGTCAGATTGACTCGTCTCCAAGTTGCTGTCCTCGTCGACGTGGGGAAACGAGGGCGTTGTCCCACCTTTTAGGAGAATAAGTGGCGCAGGTGCACGTGTTTCAGACGGCGGCCAACGTGTGTACGGACTCCCTGATGGTTTGTTCGCCGAGGTGTTCCACATTCGGTCGGACCCTGTGTGAGGAACCCAAGACCATTCCCTCAATCGCTTCCAAAACGCGTTTCGCATTGCTGTGATCAACTTGGGATTTTTTGCGTTGGTCTCGATTATATGCATCCATTGCTTAAAATAGGTGCAGGTATGGTAGGTTTGGGTTTTGCGAGTCGTCTTAAAGCCGATGTCGGGGAATAGCCAATTGAACGCGAGTTGCCATTGGTTTTCATTCCCATTCTTGTAGTAAACAGCGCGAAAGACCTCAGAGAGTCGTAAATGTCTAAATGGATCTTCGTTTGCGGAACTGCGTTGTACATCGGTGAGGCGAAGGTAGGATGGGTTCGTGATGCCTTTCATGTTGGGCGATTTAGACATGGTGTCTTTGACAAACTGACGCCAGATATCTGACATCACTTTGTCGATATTGTCTTCAAGGGGCTGGGGGCTTTGGCGGTCCTCTGTGTCAGAGCCAGCATGAAGGTCAATGGGGGGAAGGGTGTATCCCTGGATGGAGAGGGAAAACAGATGTGGCTCCAGTTCTCCCATAAGGCTGAAGTACTCGGTCGTGTGATGTTTGTTCAAGGTTGATCGCACGCGAGCAACAACAGCGCTATCGACAATTCCAGACCTCTGGTATTTTGCCTTGACTTGCTCAATGGAAAACCCGTCGAACCAAAACTTGAACGATGAAAACGACATATCGGGACCACCAAAACGGACACGAGGGGCTTCAACACTTTTAACCTTGATTCGTCGAAGAAAGACACAGCCAAAGGGGTTGATAGGCACCCTAGCAACGGGCTCGCGATCAGACCCGGATTCTTCATCCTCATGTTGCCAGGGAGGTCGAACACATGTGTTGTATGCAAGAACGTCTTGGTCTACGTCATCAGCCTCCGCAACAGGAAGAACGGCAGACATGAGGTCCCTTGACGCAGGTCCATCTTCAGGTCGAGCATGTAGACCATTGACAAGCCAGATACAGGCAGCCGTGAGGAGGAGGGATTCGGGCATGAACCGAAGCAAAGCAGTGGCAGACTCTTGCAAGTCAAAAGTTTGGCTACATGCAGTTATGTGAATTATCCGGAAGTTCCTAGACCGAAAATTCAGTTTACCCATTTCGATGAAAGGGGAGCGCAAAGACTTACCACCAGTCTCGGATGTGAAAGGCATATACACAGTCACGTAAGATGTCTAAATCGACGTCGAGGAGGACATCTGTAGCATGCTTGTAAGGAACTCGAACTTCGAGGCGGGCGTGTGAAGGATTCTTCTTCCGAGCCTTGTCGTAAATGGTATAGATTCCCTTGATAAGCTTGCTCGGCTGTTTAGGTCCTAGAGCATCCTTTGAAGTAAGGAATTTGGCATGGTGAGAGCCATCGGTATTGTAGACGACGGATTTGTCTGTGGTATAGGCCTGCACGTAAGCTGCCTCGAACGGACCCTGTGCCCGTGTACCAGGAGTTATATGAAAGCCACTAATCTCAGTGAGATGGCTGGCATAATCTCTGGTGTATTTACTCGACGTGATCTTCGTGATTCGCTTCGCATGATTTTCGGATATCTGAAGTGCCTGTTGGACTATGTGGCAATGGGCGGAAGTCGTCCATTGGAGACACATACCCTCTGCGCTTTGGAGCTCGAGTCCAATATCAATCCACCATTCACCCCTGGTACCAGCGTCCTCAGCGAGCTGAGAGTCTGTGAAAAGTAGATCAAGGTGTGAGTAGGCGTCGTCGAAAGTGAGGTCATGGGAGGTGGCATGTTTAACACCACGGATGATGTGTAAGACGAAGAAATCACTAGCCCACGCAACGTCTTCTGGATCGTTCATGGGGTTTTGGCTGAACTGTTGTCGAATGCGGTCGGTGAGGCCATGAATGTACTTAGCGGGCAGCATCTTGGACGTCCAAGCGTGTTGACCATTTTGCTTTTGGGCTCGAATCACCTCGGTCTCGTAGGTCGCGGGCCACTCAGATGCATACATGAATGAGATCTCCTCCAGCGCTGGACGGAGACCACGTTCATACCAAAAAGCCCTTTCTCGTTCAGTCATATAAGATTGAGAGCGGCTGGTCCGTTCGCGTGTCCATAACCTAGGAAACACGAAGATGATGGCGTGCCTCGTCCCAAAGGTGCCAAATTCAAAGTTAGGCAGTTTATGGTAATCAATGTCGCAACCGGTCTGGATGACAAAACAGAATATGAACGACGTGATTGGTGTGGAAGAAAAAGTTTACGTACTATTTCATCGTGATAGAGGAGATGGATGGAGGTCTTCAGTTCGTGGGTGGGATGAGGCACTGCCCAGACAGCGACAGGTCCATCAACCAAGATATCGGGTGAGATGCCAAGAGCAGAATCTATATCGCGCTTAACATTGATAGGGTGACTGCTAGGAAGGCGACTCCTGTGAACGTCGATGAAGACCTGCTTCGGCTCATCATTATCGTGGTATTGTCCAGTAAGGGCGCAGCGTATGAAAGCGTCATCGTCCTTCCTTTTATGATAGGTATTACAGCGAGCGTTGAACTTGCGGAGGTTATGTGAGACAATTGGATCTTGACTGTAAAGGCCAGGCATAGACGTGATGTGGAAGAGAGTTATTCGGGGTGAGGAAAATGAACTTGAATTTATACGACATAGTACAAGTGGCAGAAATCCAATCAAAGCAGGCGCATAGGTCTACAAAAGAAAGGGTTATCCTGAAAAAGGGACATCAGATCATCTGGAGGTGAATGTTTGAGTTTGAGAAGACTCACTATCTCGAAATGGGGTGGTCAATGCATTCCAGGCTGGTTCAGCTACGACTTCAAGTGCAAACAGAAGGGGTGATGAGATCGACCTGCGAGCTATTCAATACAATTGTGCTTGATGAGCAGACAAACACGCACAATAGATATAAAAAGTCAGTCCCCATCCAAGTATTCTCTGCGGCTGAGAGAACTTAGAAAGTTCGTAGACCTGGGTAATCTCCGCAGAGAAGGCGGAAACAAAAACGTAGATTGGCGGTACGGATGATTAAAAGAGATGGAGGACCTCGTGTGCGGATAGCGAACAGGCATGGATAAGGGGAACTACATCGAAGATGAACACAGCCCGTGAGGTCAAGCTGAGTGCTATTAGGTAAGACCACCGCCAAAACGGCAGGTGGGGCAATACTCATGCCTCCTTCGACGCGAAAGTCTGAAGGAGGAAGTATTCATCTGGCTAAGAGCCATCACAGCAAAGATGATGGTCGTGGAGATGAGAGAACCATTCTTCGAAATCATGGGAGGTTGCCTCTGATTGTGGCATAATACACACAAATACAACCTACGTGTCGAACTCGGAAGCAGCCGGGGAGAACTCAGGGTTTTAATCAGTAATTAACAAACGCTTTTATATTGACGACGGGAGAGCAACAGCGAAAGCGAGATCAGTTCGTCAGGTCTCAAGGCCCAATGAGGGATGTATCATCACCTCAATGAAAAAGACATGCCGTCACATCTGGATTTCAAAGAAGTCAGGTACTCAAACATTAGGCTGATTGCGTCAACAAAGATAAGGAAAGGTGATAGAGATTGGGTGTTGTTTGGACCTCGAGCGTTGATCCACAGGACAATTTGTCAGCATATCAGATGACGAAAGTGTTCCATGTAATAGGTGGAGGACACTGGGAAATAAAGCCAAATACATCTAGACTCTTCACCTTTGCTTCGTCTTCCTCAATCCATGTGACATCCTCAAGCCTCTCAATTCCTTCCACGCACGCCGGTGTTGCCGCTAGACATAATGTCGGCGAAGTACTCGAACGATCGCTCGACGTCATGTCGGTGAAATGCTCGAACGCTCGCTCGACGTAGCGACAGCGGAACGTTCCTCGAAGACGGATGCTAACCTCGTACTTCCTACAATGACCAGAAGGAACAGTTCTTTCCGACCAGGTGCTCAGTCTTCTTCCAGAATCCACCCAAATTAGGCATTCAGGGAGTGCTGATTTCCTCCTTGCCCGCCACTTATCGGGACATCTCCACTCAAGATCCTTACACCTGTCCAAAGGTATCTTCCTCTGTTCGAGATCCAGATCATCCCCCCGAGCTAACTGAAGATTTGCAGATGGTTTTCCGCAATGTATTTTCTGCAACATGTTCGTTTTTTGCCCATGCGTTCCAAGGGCCATTCTTCCCCGAAAGACTTCTTGCGTGCCATGCGAGACCCGTGTTCATCCACCTTAGTAGAAATATCTGTATTCGGTATGAGCCATTATATATTCACCCTCCTCGAGGTATTTCCCGTGCCCATCATGCCTAGTCATACTGCCGCTTGTGCACTCATCAAGCTCTACGCTGTAGGCGGAGCTCCTTGGCAGTGGCCTACCTGGCAAAAACTTACTGGTATCTGTCACGGTCTCTTCCCACAAGACGACAAAGACCTACCACCGGGCTGGACTCGAAAAGATGCCGAGGACATCGAGTCTTATTTTACGGGCTACCTCAATCAAGGCTCGGAGGAAGACATGCAACGTTTTTCGAAGAAGAGTGGAACCCCTGCGTATCCTGGTCGTAACCTGTGGAACTCGTATGTCCAGAAAATGTGGTCGCGCTGGAAAATCCACGCCATCATTGTCGACGAGCTGAAAGCTGCTGACATCCATCCTCAGGATATCCTCATTCGCGAGAATGATCCTCACTTGACCTGGCCGAACGCCGATTCGTATCTCCCTCAAATTTTTGACTCTCTGGGCCTGAGGATTTTCGGAGATGAAGCTTTCCCTGACGGTAGCGAGGTGCTTCGGTCAGCCCTTCGCGCTCCTCTTCGAATGCTTATCCAGAGATCATGGACCTCGATCCGCGTTCACGTTGGTAATATCAAGAAACGTGCTGCTGAGAGGGAAGCCGTTGCTCGTGCAGCATTCAAAGGTGAGATTGAATCCCTTCACCTGATTCCTACTTTTTCGCTTACACTTACTAGAGCTCGAGGATGGACCAGCGATGAAGGCTCAAATCAATCGTACTCTCCGCGCAGTAGCGAAATGGAAGGAATGCGCCCTTCTTCTCTATACCCCCGAGAATGTCAGGAAGGCGGACGAGATGTTGGCAGCGGTACAAGAGATGATGGAAAAACTCGGGGCAAAGGTCACAAAGAAGAAGACAGTGTCATCGTCGAGAAGTGAGTTTTACTGTTCAATTTTTTGGTAAATAGCTTTCTCAACCCTCCTCTAGGAATTTGTAAAGTTCCTGAGAAAGCGCTCAAGATCCTCGCCTCGGAAGAAGATGTTTCAGACCTACTGAACATCTATCACGAGTATTTCGAGGCATACAAGGAAGATGAAGCCGATCATCCTATCGCAGAGCTTGATCCGGATAAAGCGACGCTCCTCGATGAAGATGGTGATTTCGGCATGGAGATGGAAGCTAAAGTACCGACAATTGAATTTTGGCCCAGACTTGGTTTCAAAGACGGTCTCCCTGTATCTTTCAATTCGCACCGACATCGAGCAGGCATAACACCTTGGCAGGATCTCTCCGCTTTCCAATTGGAACCCTACGAGGTTATGCCTGAACCACTGATGCGGTTACGGCTCCATTGGCACCAGGTCGCCGGTGTCCACTCGATCATTCGAAAGGTATTCGCCAAAGCAAAAGACCCTGCTCATACCACCGGTGTTCTCGTCGGCGACGAAGTTGGTCTTGGCAAGACGGCACAATGCATTACTGTCATCGCATTCCTTAATCAAATGATCTTCCTCCAAAAATATAATAAAAAGCTTCCTGCTGTTGTTGGTAAGTTCTACGTTGTGCTGTCGAGACATCCATCTCTAATGAACGTCTGTTGTAGCTGAACGTCCTTTCCTCGGCGACAGTGAAAAAATTCCCTCCCTGCCTCACCTCATCATTTGCCCCGGTACACTCATCGAACAATGGAAGACTGAGTTAATGACACTCTTCCTTCCTCGTAGCGTCGACATTTTGACGTACGACAGCCAGACAGACCCAAAAGTGTTCTGGGGTTTGGCTGGCCCATTACACTCATCAAAGCACGAATTCCATCATCGTGTCATTATTGCGTCACACTCGGTAATTCACTCAAGGAACGTCTTTCAATACTTGCTAATTCTTTGCTATAGGTTGTTTTCAACGACTTCAAGAAGGCTCATTATCCTTCGTCGAAGAAGGCACGTCCATGGGATTTCCCAAAGGAAAGACATTCCCTTGCGTCAACGATATTCAGGCAACAATACCTCACCGTTAGCATCGACGAGGCTCACCATATGCGCAATCCCGGGAATAAACACTTGGCGGCATTACGTCTAGCACGACAAGCGAAGATCAAGTTGATTATGACTGCAACTCCCCTTCACACAGCTCCCAAGGTAGACCACACGCTACGTTAGCACTTTCAACCACGTTGACTGACATGATGCATCTAGGACATCGCTGCTCTCGCGCGTTTAGTTGGCGTCCCATATTTCTTCACCGAAGACTCTCACACTGAGGAGAAGGCCGATATTGCATCTCTGCGAAGGCTCAAGAAACTCGACGACGACGGCGCTGCTGTTCGCGCAGAAAAAGTTGTCATTGTTCGCCGTCTCCAGAAACACATCATCCACAATTTCCTCCACAGAACTTCGAAGAGCGTGAATTACCTTGGTGATAACTTGCTGCCCCTCCCTCCCTGTATGGACATCATTGGCTTGCTCACTCTCACAGAGAGAGAGATGGAAATCATGAAAGACCGAGCAGAATCTGCTAAAGCTGAGTGAGCTGGTTTCCCTCTTTCCCAAATCGTACGCTAACTGAAGCTGTGGTAGCATCATGTCATCAAGTAATGCGCGTATCGTTACAAAGGTAGTCTCGTCAGCTTGTTTACACCTTCGGTGGCTCATTGATTAACATAGCAATTCTACATGGAGTATCGTCTTGCAGTCAGTTACGCCAAAGAGGACCCTGCGAGCCTTTTGCCGACATTTGAAACTCTCGATGAATGGCTACCGAAGAAGAGCACTAAGATGGATGTTTGTGCTCGGATCTGCGCCCACTATCTCGAGCACGATGACATTGATGACGTTTCTTTCGAGGGGGGTGTAGCAATTTTTCCACTGACCACCCCACCGAAGGGCAAAATCACGAGAGAGAGGCGTATCATCATCTATGCTGAGTTTCCCTCTATGGCGCCACTGCTTCAAAATGTACACTCAGGCTTTTCATCCCTACTGAATGGTTTTTCACGTCAGTTTTCAGGTATTACGACTATACAGTGTTGAAAGTTTGGCGATTAACGGGAAGATATCGTTCGATCAGCGAGATAAACGTGTAAAGCAGTTTCACAAGGAGGATAGCAAGGCTCGCGTGCTCGTCTTTTCCAGCATTGGATCAGCTGGATTAAATCTTTCAATCGCTGATATTGTCATATTTTTTGTGAGTCTTACCATTTATCACAATCACTCGTATTAATCCCTGTGCAGGACCAACCTTGGTCAGCCCAGGATGAAGCCCAAATCAAGGGCCGTGCTCACTGGCAACCACAGTACAAGCACGTCAAAGCAATCCACCTCCTCGCTATCGACACTGCAGATACTGTTATGTATGAAGTTGCACAGGAGAAACAAGATATGTTTGACGCATTCGTGAATAAGGAGCTCAAAGAAGGTGCGTATGTTTAAGCTGAAACGCATTATCTCTGTAGTATTCATACGACTTTCTGATAGACTTGCGAGGCTTACTCAAAGGTGAAGCCCCCGACATAGAAGAGGAACTCGATGATCCCGATCTGGAGTCCGTCAGTGTACCAAAGCCGAAGCCGAAGCTGAAACGTCGCTACAAGAAACGAATCATTGTTGAAGATGACCCTCCCTTAGCAGCTGAAACGGTATCTCCTCTCCAAACTGATGCCGGAGCTACTAGTGACGGAGGTCTATCAGGAACATCGGGCTCTATGCTGGGTACCATTTACTGCTCTTCACTGTCTATTTAAACTTACACTTCTGTATAGACCATGACTCAGAATATGAAGCTGGAGGTGAACGACAGCGTTCTTTTGATGAAAGTGAGTAGAAAACACCGTTTGTAGTCTTTTCACTAATTTACCTCACAAGCACTTGAAGTGAATCGCAATGAAGACATCGAGATGCGGCCGCCACCTCAGGTAGAACCTAGACCACCAGCACTGCTCGCAGAACATGCCCAGTCAGCATCTTTCGAGGATGAACCCGACCAGCCAGCATCTTTCACGGACGAACGTGGACAGCTCGTACCTGATCCATACCCTGAGCTACCGAATCTCGGTGATATGAATCTCGATGAACCAGGTTACTATAGCACTGATGAGGCCAATGCTTCGTATGACACGAGTTACAAGAGTATGTGACATAATGTAACCCTTTCAATCCTTGCTGACACGTCGAGTATTTAGAATGCGGGAAACGTCAGCCGGGATCCCCTACAAGCCCTGGTGAGGATAGAGCTCGTCACAAACGTCCTCGACAAGGGACACTCGGTGATGATACCAGGACCCCACTTGTCGCTCATCCGCATCAAATGCACCAACGTGGTGAGTTGTACCTTTTTATTCTTGAGAGTGGCACTGATGATAGTATAACTTCTCTTACCCTTGTCAGCACCCGATGGTAGTGTTCAAACACAAATGAGTGCTCCTCGAGAACGGCCAGCTGAGCATGCAGCCTGTCCATGTCAGTAAGATCTTGTCTCCAGAAATCCCGTTTCTCAGTATAGTCATTTTACCCACAGCTGTCAAAGACATGATGCCTTCGCACCTTCGCAGTGAGTGAAAAGCGCTGCATTTTACAGCTTTGTTCTTATACATACCCCCTCTAGATTCCCAGCCTGCCTCACGATCTGGATCAAAACGGAATCCCTTTGCACGCAAGCCCAATCCAAATCAAACTTCAAATTCACCCGATGTACATCAACAGTCCCAGACTCAACAACCACCTCATCCTTCGTCGTCATCTATTTCAGCCCATCAATCTCAGCTGCAGCCACCACCTTCAACACCATCAGTTGAGCACCGTCGATCTCAGGTGCAATTGCCGCCACCATCATCATCAGCCAGCAGAGCACGAGTTACACCTGCTCCGGGCCACTTTGGCCTTTCTTCGAGGAAGTCTACCTCTAATGTCACTACTGCATCACAGAGGCCACCCCCACCCTCTCGTCCTCGTTTACCTTCAAATTTATCATCTCACTATCCATCTTCGGCTGATCACGAGGACGATAAC
>KQ962665.1:36772-72540 GCA_001563735.1 Leucoagaricus sp. SymC.cos
CTTGTCATGTAGTAAAATGTATGAGTTTTACACTTCACCTATCTAACTTCACATGCATCATTGTACCAGTTTTCAAGCATGCATGTATATGTTTTTGAGTTTGTAGATATCTATAAGTCACTTTGATCTCTAGTTCTCTCTTACAACTAATAAGTATATATACCTACTACTCAAATTTCTAGAACAAGCTTTGTCCCTTACCATCCTTCTCTTTCAGTGTTCTTCTCTCTGAGTCACTAATTTCTTGCAAGAGTGTCTGTTCTCTCTTCAATTGTATCACTTATAGCAAAACTTGAAGCCAACACTCTCATTTTCTACACCTATATTGCATAAATATTTAGCTCTCATTTATCTGACTATATACACACTGAATCTAAATCATTCAACTTTCTAGCTCATTTTTCAACTCTTCAAGCATTTAGTCAGCCAGTTCCACATTTTTGACTTCTCAACCCTTCAAGCAACTCTTTCTGTATTTCAAATTCTTCAAGAGTTCAGCCAACCCTTTGGCCAACTCTTGCCAAAATTTCAACCTTTCAAGTAACTCATCTCATGCAAATCCATATTTGAAAACCCTTCAAAACCCTTAGTACCCCCCAATAACCCCTAAGTGCAGGGCTTAAGTATATGTTGCCCAGCAGGTATGACGTGGATCTTATCCATGATGCTTGGGTCGATTTCGTCGATCGACTCCAGTGGCGCCTGACGTTTGACGTTCAGGATGACACCATTGGCTCAGTTAAAGACGACTTTGATCTAGACTACTGGGTCCGCCATGCTAGAGTTAAGCAGGCGGAGCCTTTAGATCGAGCTTTTGAGTACGGTATTCTAGAAGGTGGTCGGGCTATCACTCAGATGGTTTCGCATATGCCTAAGAATAGCGATAATACCAGCGGTCCCAAAGATAGAGCGCCTATGCCACAGGTATCCGTACTCCGTGACTATCTGACGACTCACCAGCTCGTCGTCTTGGTCACAGATAAGAATTTAGGGTGTGCGTGTGTCTCGCGCTCCTGGATCGTCGATAAGACTTTGCTTACACTCAGTAATGTACGCGATTATACTGAGATTTCCCGTAAACAAGCTGTTGAGATTACGTGGAGTAAGTATGAACTTATGAAACAAATAAGTCGAAAGAGTGAGGAGTATCAACTCCAATCTCAATTGCCAGACTACTTTGTGAGTCAGTGCCACCCGGATGCTGCTTCAGCGATGAAGCACCTCCCTAAGTTCTATGTCATCCCTAAGATACATAAGAACCCAGTCGGCGCCCGGCCTATCCTGCCATGTCACTCTGTAGCACAGGGTCCTGCTGGCAAGTTTGTTTCTAAGATGCTGAAGCCTATCATTCGGTCTCTGCCGTATGTGATCCATGGTACTAAACACCTTGCGATCAAGCTCAGCAAGTTGTCGGTTCCGTACCAAAAATCGGTGAAGGGAACGCTTAAGAGACTCTATCTCGTCAGTGGCGACGTTGTCGCCTTTTACCCCAACATGGATACTAGCCTAGCTCACCAGATTGCCCTGGATAAGCTCTCCAAGTACTACACTGATCGAGATGATGAGGATATCTCTGTGGAACAGAGCGTCCAATGGCTGGACATATTTAGGGACTGTCTCCAAGCGGCGGACGACAACTTAATCTGTCAGTTTGATGGTCGTTACTTCAAACAAGCTCGTGGACTGGCTATGGGCGTCGCGTGCTCACCAGACCTCGCCAATCTTTATGGTGACTTCCATGAGTCTTTGCCTGGAGGTATCCTAGAGGATACAGACCTTATACCTTTCTACGGGAGATATATAGACGACTGCATTGCGCTGGTTTATGCCAGTAGCCCTACTGAGGCTGAGAGTATCATGCAACGCGGTCTTTTGTTCTCGAACTGTACAATAACGTGGTCAGCGTCCGAAAATTATATGACGTTCCTGGATATGACACTCTTCTTTGAGGAAGGGCAGCTTCTTCATAAGCCTTTCAGGAAACCGCTGAACCACTTTGAACGGATCCCATGGATCAGCTCTCACCCACTTTACGTGAAACGCGGAACATTCTGCGGTGAACTGAGCCGGGTCGCTATGCTTTCCTCGAGATTTGACGATTACTCGAGTGCTTGTAGAGAAGTTGCGGATATCTACATTGTGCGTGGCTATCCTCCATTGTTAATCGCTGCTTGGCTTAAGGGAAACTACCAAGCACGGTGGGAGTCGAGGCTTGTTGAGTCTCCACCGTTGCAGGCAGATGTGCTTGTTCTTAAAAGCGAATATAACATCTCCTGGGATTTCTTTAACGTTCAGACTCTATCAGAACGGATGAAGAACGGGTGGGCCACTGCTATTAGAACGCTGGCCTATGGACATCCGGTTGCAAATGATTTGCCGCCGGACATCCAGAAACTGAGACCTAGGGCTCAGGGACTGGGTTCTCTGCTCCAGGCCCCAGAGTCGTCTTCCATTGTGTCGATGGCTTCGGATCGCTTGGTGTCAGAGGGCCTTTTTGGTCCCTTCCTTCATCTGGATAAACTCGGACTCTTCAATAAGCGAGTTATTGTTTCGAAGAAAAGGAACAAGCAACTCCTAGATTTAGCCGCTATTTGGCGAAGGTCCATTCTTGAGCGCCGTGATCACCAAGTGTTTAAAGATGTTAGTCGTGGTACACTTGGGTGGTTCTGGCAGAAACAGGCTCTGGAGGGTTCTTCCTCGTCTCCTACGGGTGACGGGGGGGATAACGCTATGGATGTGGATTAACTTAATCTGTGAGTTACTGGTGGATCTGTGGGCTGCTCCTCCCTGCCACCTAGGAGGATTTTGTTTACTAGCTTACTGGGTAAACCGGTAGGCTGTCTGCAGGTGCAGCCAAGTGTGACGGGGATCCACGAAGTAGCCGGGTTCCCCCCTCCCCTGTGGGAGCGGGAGGGATAATCTAGGGCTTGTAGTATGTCATTACACACTAAATAATCACTGGTAGAGAATACTAGCGGGTGGTCTATGTAAACGCCGACCTTAATCAGTCGTTGTAGATGGCCACATGGAATGCTTGCGGTAAGTACTTATCGTGCGCGCACATATGGGGAACAGCATGCTAACCAGTAAGCATCCCTAACGCTAACCCGAACCTATGTTGTCCTAGCACGTGGGCGACTGTTTGGGCAGCGGCTTTTTCCTTTTCAGGACACGTTGTGCGCGAGAAACCCACCTCGGTAAGTACCGCCTTTAGCAGTCATGGCTAATGAGTTCGAATAGATCGCCTTCGGCGATCTCGGGCAGTTCGGTGACCTCAGTCGCCCGTGGTTCCCGCCGGGGGTATCCATCCCTCCGTAAGTCGGGCCAGGTTGCGCCGTGGTTGCTTTGTCCGAGATCCCCGAGCTTCACGTGATTTTGTCACCACGTGATGCGATCACGTGTGCGTCACATGCACACGTGACAGGTATGATTATTTTATTCGAATTAAATATTAATTTATTACGTAATTTGTTCCATGGATCGGACCCGAGTTGGGCCGACATGGCCGAGACTATTTTTAGGTTTCGGCTGTCCTTTGGCTGTGTACTGATGTAAGGACGTCAAGGCGCCTGATGAGTCGTTTAAGACGAAATGGGCTGTGCAGATGCGAAGCATCTGCACCATTGTGCCTTCGTCATCGCAACACTCGCTTCGCTCGTGTTGCTCCCGCCACCCTAAGGAATGAGATTGAGTGCACTCACCATCAGAGTGAACTGTGTTCCTCTTAGAGGAATGACATCCACTTCACTCACCATCAAAGTGAAAGCTATTCCTCTTCAAGGAATGAGATTGACTACACTCACCATCAGAGTGGACTGTGTTCCTCTTAGAGGAATGACATCCACTTCACTCACCATCAAAGTGAAAGCTATTCCTCTTCAAGGAATGAGATTGACTACACTCACCATCAGAGTGGACTGTGTTCCTCTTAGAGGAATGACATCCACTTCACTCACCATCAAAGTGAAAGCTATTCCTCTTCAAGGAATGAGATTGACTACACTCACCATCAGAGTGGACTGTGTTCCTCTTAGAGGAATGACATCCACTTCATTCACCATCAAAGTGAGTACTATTCCTCTTTGAGGAATGAGATCCACTGCACTCATCATCAAAGTGAAAGCTATTCCTCTTTAAGGAATGAGATCGACTGCACTCACCATCAAAGTGAAAGCTATTCCTCTTTGGGGAATGAGATTGACTGCACTCACCATCAATGTGAGTGCTATTCCTCTTTGAGAAATGACATCAAGAGGAATAGCTTTCACTTTGATAGTGAGTGCAGTCGATCTCATTCCTCAAAGAGGAATAGCACTCAGGTTGATGGTGAGTGCAGTCAATCTCATTCCTCAAAGAGGAATAGCACTCACTTTGATGGTGAATGAAGTGGATGTCATTCCTCTCAGAGGAACACAGTTCACTCTGATGGTGAGTGCAGTCGATCTCATTCCTTGAAGAGGAATATCTTTCACTTTGATGGTGAGTGAAGTCAATGTCATTCCTCTAAGAGGAACACAGTTCACTCTGATGGTGAGTGCAGTCAATTTCATTCTTCTAAGAGGAAGAGTTTACTCTGATGGTGAGTGCAGTCTATCTCATTTCTCTAAGAGGAACAGAGTGATCTGATGGTGAGGGCAGTCAATATAATTCCTCCAAGAGGATCAGAGTCCACCCTGACAGATACAAACCCCAGCCAACCCCAGCCAGTCTCCAGCTAGTCCCTATGTGAGATCCCTAATCCCTAATCCCTAATCCCTAATCCCTATCCATCCATCCTCTGATAACCCTGGCTACACTATTGTTATCCTGCAGGAAGATGTGCAAAAGAGAACACCTGAGGGTTCTCCTCACAGAAATCCAACAGCTCCTTCTAGCATTTAGGAAAGCACTATAGGTCACCGAAGTCACTGTACTTGGTTAATACATGCTCGCAGGTCTACCGATTGGTGGACCCACAAAGGCAAGAATGATTATGGAAGAGATTAAACTGATGTCTAAACTCCCTGATTAGAGCATGATTAAGAACCACCTGGCACACATGTGTGCAGAATGGGGAATCATGCAAATGTTTAAGCCAAGTATCCCCAGAGAGGTAAGTGGGCATCATATGCTTGCCCCTCTCATCAGTGAGGTGCAAACTTTTTTTTTTTTTTATCTTGTATCATTATTGTAGTTTATCTATACATCAATTTGTATATTTACTGTTCTTGAGAAATCAACTATAGAGTGATTATTGAACAAAATAAGATTCAGTCCAAGATTATTGTCACTAAATTGAATTAGATTGCCCAACAATTATAGTAAATAAATAACTAATAAATAGGACCCACTTTTGATTTCTTTTATTATTCCAATCATGTTAATTCTATTTTATTCTGCTTTCTAGCAACCTTATTCTGCCTTCTAGCAATCTTATTCTGCCTTCTAGCAACCTTATTTCTCCTAATCAGACCAAATAAGAAAAGACTATTTTTTCTGATATTGTCACTCTCACTGTCTATCATGCTGCTGTCTGCAAGCCCATGTCATGTCAAGTTATCATATTTCAGTGCATCTTCAAGCATTGTTATTGCATTATTTGTGATGACAAATATGAGGTTAGATTTAGCAATGTCAGAAGGTTGGCTCCAGTATGTAGTCTGAGAGAGGTTGCAAGAGATGCTAGCAGAGGTCTATAACACATCCTTAGAGACAAGGTGAGATCTTTCAATAGTACAAGTAAATGCAGTGATAGTAAGTTGAGTGGTAGTGTTACAACTCAGTGTGTCTTTGTTGACTGCCTCTCATTTACCACAGACCTGGTCTTCTGTTGAAGTCAGCTAGCATCTCTGATTGTGTCCTTGCAGGCCATTTTTCAATTTAAGATATTGATTGCCAATTGGGTTTCTGTGATATGAATACTAAGACATTAATATTCTCCAACCTTACTTCACCGTTGGCAAGTACCAAGTCCTAGCAGGTCTTTGGTAGGCAGTAGAAACAAATAATCATAGAAAGCCATAATCATGCAGTGGGATACATGGTTGACTACAGCGCTACAACTACATTTATTTGACCTTAACAAGAGGAGTCTCATCTATGCATTTCTCACTGAATACACCAATATCATCGATTGACTTGTCGGCATGGGCTTTCCAACCTACACACAAGACGAGACACTTGAAGCAGCTATCAGTGTGGCTCTTGACATTCTCTGAGAAGACCCATGAAGGATCACTCAGAGAATGGACACCGGTCCCCAAGGCTTGGTAGATCAGCTGACCACAGAAGCGCCAACAGTCGTTTGATGACCAGGCTAAGAAGGAAATTGAGGAGTAGGAGGTAATTTCACTGAGAGCTTTCAACCACCGAGCATGGTATCGCAGCTGAAATTGATCATGTAAGGATATTTGCATTCGCAACAGCCCAAATAAGACGCACCCAAGGAAGATGAAGATTATTTGGTAAGAGAGGTGTGAGATACTCTAGGTTTTCACTTGTAATTACACGAGCCGCACACTCGTCAAAAATATGAGGATAGTCGTGATGAGCAGCGTAGAGCAGTACGAGCTTGGGGTAACGGCCACCAAATGATCTAGGTAATTCAGCTCAGAACTGAACGGGACTCGGACAAGAGCAGACACGTACCTCATTCTCTCCGCACAAATGTTCATAGCACTGAATATTTTATATTTCTCTGCAGCTCTCGCTACCTCTGCTAGGAAGTCAAACTTTTCATTGAGAAGCTTTGGATGTTTACGAGGTCCAACAAATTCAAAGAGTGTCCGCAGAATGGTCGAGGTTTCGGGGAGGTCGACCATGCTGCGGGGGCTCCAGGTAGCGGGAATCAAAGCACCGGTGTGAGCTTCACAGTCCTTTCGGTCAAGCGAGAAATAATCTCCATCAGAGCTACGAAATCCAATCTTTGTCGTGTCTACAGCTATCCTGACTTGATGAGTCTTTCACTGGTGTTTGACTACAGTTACCTACTATCGGCATAAAGTGTGGAGTGCCTTGCGTATGGGGGTGGATTTTCAGTGGTTGTTTGCAAGTTTGACGTGAAGAAGGAGTCAGGTAAAGTGCTGGATTGATAACGAGAGGAAGATGGCGGATTACTCATAGAGGCTTGGTTCCCCATGGTCGTGAAGAGAAACAAGGCCGCACTCTGGGCACTTGAATCAGTGCCGCCCTCAAAAGTTGTTAACTTCATCACGTGAGTTTCTGACTCATCCGTACATGTAACATCACTGAGAGCTTGATGAACCCTCTAATCATGCTTACCAGGTGTGTCAATATGAACTCTTGCTTAATCCACTTGAATTAACGAAATATCTCATTCTAATATCCTGCTGTCTCGTTCTAAGTACCTGTTGAAGCAATTTGGTTCCTTGGTCGAAGCACTTATCTTAGGCGCTCAAAATCCCAAGTCTAGTAATCAGTGTACTCTGTTGACGTTCGAGGTATCGAATATACCACGCCGTCAACAAGTTCAACACCAGACTGATAAACATTTCACATGAGAAACTCACCATTTAAAAGATTCGCGCCTGGGATTTTTCTATCGCTGGCCCTTCTTTCTCGTTATCCCACTATGCGATCCACGGCTATCACCAATCTCATACATATCTGATGTACCGAACTGTCCTCATCCACGACCAAATGGAGATCATATCACTCCTCATATTAACATCAAGCATCCACAGCAGCGGCAGCTGAACGGCACAAAGAAATGTGTACATTGGAAGGAGCACAGTTTGTCTTCAGACCTCGAATATGCCAGCAACATAGGAGAACAGGGCTCAGCTTTACATTCGAAGAATTCTCTAGGCATTGTCAGTAACGCTTTGGACGAGGAGACTGATTAAACTCAAACCCACACCAAACCCGACATCGACGGTTGATCAGATACATCGCTCATTGGACATCAATCGTGGAACGTATGCTGACTTGCTACCACAATCTATTTCAAAAAGGCCAGCATCGACTCCGACGATGAAGAAGGATCTGTTGTCGAAAAGGAGAAGAAACCCTGTCCACCGGGACCTTCACGTCTAATGGCCCATAGCGTCACCACTGACCTTCGCAGTCAGACTGGCAGTGCTGTGTAGTACTGAGGGTAAAGTGCTCGACGATTGACTTGGGTGGCCGTACAGTACGAAAACGCTGGCACATCTTCGCCATCATCCCTATCCCACTCATTGATCCCCAAATCTCTCACACTCAAAACCGCAATCCTCAACGGATAATTCCTGTCCAAATCCACCAAAAGCTTATCCATCTCCTGCAATGCGAATTCTTCAAACTGCTCATACAACGCAATATCTTCTTTATCCACCTCCGGATCTCCAGCTAGTGTTGCCGCGAGGTGAACTGAAGCGAACTAGAGAGTCACTTCGGTATGACTTCATGGCGTCGAAGTGTGTCGAAGTGTCACTTCGACAAGAGTTCGATATATCGAAGTGCAACGAAGCGAAGTTCGAGGTCAGTTCGAATTTTCAGCATATCATTTGTCCAATCATGAACAATTACAAATTCTATAATGTAATTAGAGATAAATACAAAAATTTGTTGGTAATAGTTCCACAATGTCAGTCAGAGATCCAGAAGAGTCCGTATATCAAGGTCTAGATCACTATAATCATCAGGAATATCATCCTAGTTCCTTGTGTTGACAGATAGCTGGGATGTACAGGTTGAAAAAACGTGAAACTATGCACTGATGGCGCGAAAGAATGGAGGGGTGGTAGCGACGTTCCTGGGAGCATACATCGGACTTGAGCTGAATCAGAATTCAGCGAAGACCATGCCTGTGAGGCTGCGTGAATGTTGTCCATAGTCGAATAATATGAGACATACCCGTATATGAGCGCGTGGACTACTTATATCGACCCTGGCACTCAATATTCAACTTCGTGTAGGACATCTACGAAATACTGGGCAACGGCCTGAATACTGTGGCGCTTTTAACTGAGTCTTAGTGTGGTAGCTGGAGCCATTGCGCAGCGAGGAATGTACAACATACCTTAGTGTGCTCAATAGACACAATTCACGGACCATCGATGGGGAAATGTTAATACAGGACAGAGCACTAAAAGTTGTTTAACATAATAATCGATGACGTGAACTCGCTGATACTCATCTGCACGTGATTGTGTGCATACACTTCGATACTTAGCGCCGAAGTGGGGTGCCCAACCTCGGAATGCTTCATCGAATCGAAGTGGCAACCGAAGTGCACTTCGACTAACTCCGGACAACCGGAGTGTGCACGAAGTGGTGCTTTTCGAGGCGAACCGAAGTAGACCTCGAACTCAACTCGATTCGACAACAACACTATCTCCAGCCAACCTGTTCGCTTGTTATTTCCTCTTGTCAGCTAGAACTTGAAGCTGGTTCTTTGTAGAGTCGATAATACCGACGTGGTATTCTTGTGGAAGGTTTGAGGGGCCGCCAATTACTTGGAGAGACTCGCTGAAGCATTTGTAAAGAGAGGCGAGGAAGGAGGAGTCAGGTTCGGTACAGATGCAAGTTATAAGTTGATGGAAAGTAGCGGTGACCATTTGAGGTGTGAGGGTTTTGCTGCTTTTGCTGGTGTCGAGAAGATGAGAAATGAGCCTGGTTAAGAATCAGAATATGTCGAGATTTAGATGATGATATAGAACTTACATAGCACTAGCCTCGCGTATACCTTCGTGGAAATCAAAGTTGATGCACAGTATACATATCTCCAGCTTTTGAGAGAGATAGGGAGTGTATTTTTCCCTGAGTGTCGAACAACAAATCAACAGCGTCTCGAAAGCTTGACACTTTTCCTCAAGTGCTGACGTCCTGATACCCATCGTACGTTCATCAACAGTAACGGTCTCCCATCCTTCAAGTTCCGCATTCGCCTCATCGTCATCGTCTTCTGAACACCATGTGAGTTCAGGAATGTGATAAGCACAATTGTACATACCGTAAACGGAAATGTCAGTTTTCGCACTCGCTGTGCTGAGGATATTCGGCATGACGAGAGGAAGATAAGGCTCAAACTCAGGTCCAAGTGCTTGACCAATTTTCGCCCATGTTGACACGAGATAGTAGGTAAGCTGGGTACTGTTAGGATCCAGGGGACTCTCTGCGAATAAATGAGCTCCCTTTGGGGAAGACGTCTGGAAACAACTTCCTTTGTATCCGAATGAGAAGCTTGATGAGAGGACCAGAATCTTGTCTGAACACACCACGACTGACGGCGATGACTGCACATGAACGTCAAATCAATTATCATATTGCCATCGAGAGGAGAACGTGAACACGCACCAACGAGGCCCGCGCATTCCATAGCTTTAATCCCAAGTTTATGATGTTCCGGCTTATCTGCATTTTTCAATACATTCAACAAGAGCGGCATAATCGTCGGATAATGCTTCCGAAGGTTGCTTCACTAGCATCCGCAACCATAGTGAGAGTCGTGATCGTCTGCTCTTGTACATAACGATTGACCTGTGATTGGTCGCCTCCAGGATTGAGCAGACGAAGAAGTCGTTTGACGATCAGGTCGAGGTATGGAACAAGGGTATCGTGTTCAACTCCTCTGCAGAAGTTGATAAGGGCGGCTGCGGCATGTGAATGAACCCTAAAATTGTATCAATATGAAAACTGAGGAAATCGGAAGGGAAGGGGGGGTACCGAGGTTCTGGATCCTCCAGGGTGGGTATGAGCACACCAAACAGTTGTTGATGATAGCGCTCCTTCATGACTTGTTGGACGTTTATTAGGACAAGGAATAAGTGGAAGACTGAAGCAGCGTACCCCGAGATCGGTATATAGTTGGCCTCTAAGATACTGAGAATCGACCAAAGAGACGAGACAATGTGTACATACACACACTGGCACGCAACATGGCGTACTCGGGGATGGTTATCGCGAAACATGGGAGTTATGAGACTAGTAAGTTTGAGTTTTCGGTTACAAAAGACAGGTTGAAAACAACTTACTTGACGATTTTTCCAAGCTCGTTCAATGTGACCTTCCCTGTTCCTTCGGCAATTGCAGCGACCATGAGTAGTCCGGCATGTCGAGCTCGCCAGTCATAACTGGCAAGCATTGAAGGTATTTGTTCAAACAAGGGTGGAAGGACGGCACGTCCACCGAGAGCACAAACAACGCGATCGAGGGATTGCTCGTATAGAGCGGGTGGGGAATCGTCTGATGTCCCTAATTGACTAGATGGCTGTCAAACATTCAACAAACCTAACAAGAAGAAAGGTTTCATGACTCACATCTTCTTTCAACCAAACACTGATATCTTCATCCTCATCCAGCTCACCCATACCCTCCAGACACGCATGAACCATTACCGCTACCCAGTTTCTATCTTTTTGGACCATTGATGGACGAGCTTCTGACAAACTGAGCATGAACTCAAACACCGTCAACCGCATCGTCGATCGGGTTTTGGCTTCATCGTCGAATTTGCGGTATGTTGCGGGAGCATTGGAGCCATGGGATGGAAATTCGAATGCTGATTGTCCTGAGGTGCTGGGGGGGAACGGTCAGCTTACAGTCGGTGTTGGACCACTATCGACCTGAGGGAGGATGAGTTGAGAGAGGAATGAGAGAACTCCTTGGAGATGTGGTCCAAAGAGAGTTGGGTGGGAAGTGCAGAGTGGAGTGAGAGTAGTGAGAAATTGTGTGAGCTACTGATATACCGTTTTCGTGGTAGTAGAAGGTTGGGAGAGGGATTGGGACAGTGTGTGAATGGTTTGGAGGATCGGGTTCATAAGTGGCGTCGATCAGGCGAGTTGTTGGGAGTCGGCAGCCATCAGGTATTCCACAGAGGCCATCAGAGCCGCATGACGAACCTACAAAAAGATTTAAAGATATTGGAAACATGTAAGAGTCGAGTCAGACATAGTGTATCAAAAGCTCACGGTAAATCTGAGAAGAGCGTATACGTATTAGTGGAAGATGAACAGAAGAGAAGCGGCAAATCACGAGACCAGACATAAAACAATATATGGACGTGAGCTGCTACTTTCTGTCAATGCAGATACGCATTTCGGAGCCGTCTTCTTGAGCGTTGATGACTACAACCAAATTAGCCTCTACGGAAATCAAATACACTTCAAAATTCACAAAAGACGACCGGTGGGATGTAAAAGTTGTGGAAGATCGTGTCAATAAGGCCCATTTGCTTCGATTTGGGTTATCTGACGTCTATGCAAAATTCATAAGCAAAATCATTTAGTACAAGGCTAGAAGGTTATGTAGTCAGACGAACTCAATACCCTCGAGGCAAATCGGAACCCAAAGAACCTATTATTCTCCCGAGCCTGTGCAGCATTTGGTGGTGCTAGGTGATTTGGAATTTGTGGATAGTTGACAGCCGAGCTCGGTCGTCTTTCTCATGTAGACTTTGTCACTCCCACTTGCCTGTCACGTCGCTGTTCTTTCCACTTCCCCGATGCGAGCCTACGTCACGTGAGCTAGTCGAGTTATCACATCTCAAGAACCTAGAATTGCCATTTCATGGTTTGTGGTGATGACAAGCACGAGGTTGGATTTAGAAACGTTGAGAGGTCGGCTCAATCTTGTATCATGAGAAGGGTTGGAAGAGATGCTAGCAGAGGTCTGTGGCATGTCCTTAGAGACAAGGCGGGATCTTTCAGTGCAAGTGATTGCAGTGATAGTAGGTCGGGGGATAGCATTACAACTTGGCATGTCTTTGTCGACCATCTCTTGTTTTACCACAGACAAAGAGAAATTGGCTCGTGGTTTTAGAAACGGCAAGTACTCTGAAGATTTCCAGAATGAATTCATTGATATATTGAATGCGTAAGTAATGACAGTCAGATGATAAATGAACTCATCACGAAGTGCATCAACGAGTGGCATCAAAATACGAGGGCGAGTAGCAGTATGCCCCTACAGCATCTCTGTCCTCTCCCGAAACAATCGGCCCAGCATTATCTGAATCTTCAAGAGACAACATGAGATCTAATACTACTGGTCGGTGTTTATCAGGGTACGTGTCACCTGGGATTGTCGACTTTTTCAATTCGGCTCTGAAAAACTGTCGTAACAAGTTTTCTTTTGTGATATGGTGGCGAGGTGGCTCGAGAGTCGAGGCGGACTAGAAGATCAGAGGGAAAGATTTTGATTGGCCTGGAAGGACAGACATGGGAAGATGATGGCGCAGCTGAGGTGAAAGAATGGAGCAGAATTTGTGTGAGAGGACGAATGAATCATATTGAGAATACAGGATCGCACTGTGACTCTGCGAACCTCGCGCTCAATGAAGCCTGAGAGGAATGGTGACGGACCCGGTCACAAACTGTCAGTCGATGTCGTGATGCTCGAAGGGACGAACCCAAAATAGATTAGTTACTTCCCTTTCTTCACGAAAGGCACAGTTGTCGGCGCGTAGAGCTACCCCGTCGCTAGCAACGTCGTCCTCTCCTTCTGCGTAGATGCTCTTCGGTCATCTGTGATCTGACACTGGGAACACGGTCATGGCATCGAGCCATCCGCGTTCGTCATCAAGCTCTACTATGAATGCTTCATCAATGCCCTCAAATTTGTCTGGCCCAAAGCAATCGTTTCCATCGCTTTCAGTTCGTCAGCCTAGCGCCAGTAGTGCCAACGCTTCGACCACAACTCTTCCACGCACGAGCTTCAGCGCAATACCTTTAACTTCTACGGTACCTGCCTCACCAACCTCGCCACATACTCATCATACCACAACAACAAACTCGTCGAACCAAACTGCAGGATCTGGCATTCCTAAAAAGAAATCCTCGAGCAACAACACGAATAATGCACCGAATACGCCTGCACGAAGCCCGTTCTCTGTCGGACTGGGCTCTGTAAGGAGGTCGATGAATGTAACGCGAGAGAGGGAAAAAGAAAAGGATAGAGGACGGATGTCTCTGTCTAACGAGGCTCTTGCGACATTACCCATGCTTTCGATCGAGAGGAGGCAACAGACGCCTGCCTCTTCAATTTCGAAAGGCAAAGATGGAGAAGATACTTCTCCGTTGAGGAGGTCGGTTTCACTTTCGGGGCTTGATGGTGTCAATCTCGATAAACCCCTTCCGAGTCCTGTGAGGATGACTTTTGGGAGGGATGAACAAGTCATCAGACGTACGTGTCACTTATCCCTCGCTCAACATTATGCTGAGATATTAATTTTCTAGCTGATCTCCCGCAACTTCGCACCCCTTCTCCTGGCCCAAGCCTTCTAGTGGAGTTGCCGACTATAACTGAAGTTGACATGTCCGGTACCTCGAAACGTATCCCTCCTGCGTCTTCCACATTTTCTACCCATTCCTTCTCTCCTCCACCTCATTTTTCCATCCTCCCGCCACAATTATCACATCAACACGATGAGGAACAGACGATGCGAGACGAGGAACAGACGATGCGTCGACCTGTCACGCTTCGCCCTCCTACAACTCCCCTGGTGACATCTTCCCCTCTCGAGCCGAGTACACCCGCACACAACAAAACCACTCCTACCACCACCATTTCCACCATCTCCTCTGCTGCTCCAGCTGGCTCGGACTCTCAGGTACACCCGCACTCAACGAAACTACTCCAACCACCACCACTTCCACTATCTCCTCCACTGCTCCAGCTGGCTCGGACGCTGACGTTTCAGCAGACCCAGAACTCAAGCTCTCCGCATCCCAGTTGGCCTCTCAAGTCCAAGACGCGATGGCTCAGGCGAGCACATCTTGGGTCGGGGGTAGCAACAAGGCTTTCGTCATCGACGCCGACGCGAGCTTCTTGAACGTACATAGTTCCAATGAAGGCCCATTTACCAACGAGGAGGACGATGGGTTGAGCTCTATCAATGAGGATCTCTCTCCTCTCGAGGCCCATGCTGATATCAGCGCTATGGCCATCATCAACCACGACTCAGACTCAACAAGATCATCGTCGACAGGAGAAGACAATGCTTCGCGAATCAACAACTCCGGTATGAGCGTTGTTAACCCAAACGAGCTCTACACCGTCGACAACGTGACGATGGATTTGGGCAGCTTGGCCCCCGACTTACGTGCCGCAGTGTCCAAGCCAATGATGGCTTGTCTTGGTGGACCGCAATCACCGAGCTCCGTTGGACATTTGAGTGTCACGTCAGGGAGAACTGTGACACTTTTTTCGCTTCCTCTTTGTTCTCAACTGAATCCTGCATTGTCACCACCCCCGACATCTACTTCTGCCTTGAGGTCTGTCTCCGCCCCGACATCATCATCGAGCACGAACCCGTCTACCTCACCCTCAACATCAACACCAGCATCGTTACCGAAACCGTCTCTTCAACCATTCGCAATACCTTCCACCGGTATTTCCCACCCAAACATACCACCATCCTCAGCGACCAAACGTCGTGCCGCTTCCTCATTCCTCCCTCGTCTCCATTCACCACCGCCTCCGCTCCCCTCAATCTCAACTCCAGGGTCCACAAAAAACTCACCCTCACCAGTGAAAGCAGGTTTTGACTCTTCTTCGCCCGTTACTTCTCCCTCCGGTATACCTTCGCTTGCAAAGAGGAACAGCTATGGAGTTGTGAAGCGCGATCCAGGAGGTATGCAAAGCCCCCAAGCTGCAACGTTCTTCTCTCATAGTGCTATAGGTTCCACGCCAGCGAAAGGGAAGGTGAAGAAGGAGTTCGGGAGTGTTGGTATAGGAGGTGCACAGCAGCAGCATGGGAGGAAGTCCTCCGTTCCTGTTGCGACCTGGAGAAACTTGAAAGAGCTCCCGAGTGGTGTTGTTGCGAGCTTGAAGGAGAAGCTTGGGGAGGATGTTGGAGATAGAAGTGTGAAAGGTCCCAAAGTGAAGGTCGTTGAAGCTAGTTGTATGTGTTTCTGATCAAATCTGTCTTCGAACCGTGTTTTACAGATTACTTTGCATCTTCATTAGCTGAAATTGCCCCAAGTTCGGTTCCAAGCACCGTAAGCCAACCTCAACGAGTTCAGTGCCCGAGTACTGAAGTAGGAGTGGATACTGGCAAGTTGGGTGTTGATGGAATTGAGAGAGGTCATGGTGGAAGGAGATGGTCTCCTAGGTTTTCGCATAAGGAGGAGAGCCCCGTGTTGGGCTATGAGAGGGAAATCGATGCTCAAGGAGAAGGCGCACGGCCGTTGGGTTCACCGTTTGGTACGTCTAACAGTACCGATCACGTCGATGGTAAGATTTATAATTTTTGATCTACCTTGAACTTATTACTGACTTCAATTATTCTTCATTTTGCGCCTTGTCCCTACATCAACTTTAGCTCCCAGATTTCATTCGCCCTCTCATTCTCCTTTGTCTGCCACCCACGCTACTTGTCCTCCTCAGTTCCGCTCAAAAATACCCACCAACTATCACGGTGTTCATCAACGGGCCCTTGACCTTTCGACTATACCTACTTCCAACATGAAGCAATCCAACGTACAGTCTGCTACAGCACAAATTGTATCCTCATCCTCATCCGATCAACCTCGTCATAACCCGCAACAGAAGTGACTCACCAACAACGCATGGACATTCTGTGAAGCATTCTTCAATTTCATCTCTTGTACCGCTGTAGGCGACCATGAATGAGCATGATCGTGTCCGGTATCAGTAAATTGTTCACTCACCAAAAGTTGAACCTGGCCCAGACGCTAGTACTTCCACCACGGAACACTGCTCCATTGGCGCTAGTGTGAGAGATCGAAGAGTTAGTGGGATACGATGTGAACGTTGGAGAGGCAGTGTGGTTGGTGAATGTTGTCGATGCAGATTGTCCAGAAACACCAGGCGCTGGGAGGCTGGGAGGAGGAGTGAAGGACTCGAGGATGGGACACAGCCGTCTTGTGACTATGAGAGCGGTTATACACATTATTCCCCAGAGTAGTTGAGAGTTCGAGCTTTGTGAAAGTAAGATATGGCTCATATACGATTGGTTACTACCCACTGTCCTTTGAAAGTCTTCGTTCCGGAACTTTTACGAAGTCTGAGGACCCTTCACTGCTGTTTGAAAATTCATGGTGACACCTTGCTCGACCACAGCTGGTTGGACATTGAATTCGCTAATTATTCAAATACGCGCAGGTCATTTGTCATGAAACTCACCTAGATCAACGTGGAAGGTCAGCTAATCATGTGTACGACCGAAATCCGAAGACGAACCATGTTGATCGTTGGGGTGCAAACCGAGACTAGCGAAAGAATTCATTTTGACGGGCATGTATAGTGGGTATTGTCTGTGGACTGGGCAAGCCAGCGATGAGGAGTTTTGTCGACGAGTTTGTCTCTTGAACATAGCATGTGTATCTCAACGAATTCTGATACAGGGAGAGCCAACTATTATCCTCCACTAGAACGTGTTATTAGGACGTCAATCTCAGTTGCAAGGCGATTCGAGACTCCAAGCACACGATCTAACGCATGGTCAGAAAGACAGTGAGAGAGAACAGGGAAATGACGCACCAGAGGAAGTAAGCTGCTCATGGTTTGCAGAAGCGTCGGACTTGTCTTGATTACCATCTCGAAGTCGACCATTGTTTCATCTGTAGCTGGCGACATCTTGTGCTTGAGCTCGTTCAAGCCTGGACATGGTGAATCAGCGGATGTTCGAGCTCGATCTTGGTGCCTGTGGCCACCGTCACTGCATATATTTTCTATTAGGTGATGGAGAAGGAGCAATTAAAGAGGATAGCGAGAGCAGCAAAGTGCATTGCAGAGGCTGAGATTACGTGAGATTACGAGTCTATCATAGATGTGATTGCATCAGCGTGGTGCTCCGGCTTTCCATATCTTAGATCTTAGGAGTCGTTCTTTGATCCTGGTGGCGATTTCGATAACTTTGTCATGTGACTTAATGATTCTCAGGACGTCATACGCCTCGGCCTCAGCAACCTTGTCGAGTACTTGTTGCTCGTTGACAGAGGCTGCAACGCACGACAATGTGAACAAGCTCACTGTATCCACCTGCTTTGTCACTCATCTACCCCTCTTAACATTCCCAATAACGCCGATCCAAACACGGCCAGAAATCCGACTCAGCTACTCCAGTGAAGACAAGTGTTGAAACTTTTGCACGAGGGCTGGAGGATATTGAGTGCCGAGGCTGTTGAAATTGGGACAAGGAGGCGCCTCGCTGGTATGATTCCATGTTGTTGCGTATATTATCTTGACCCCAGACTGGGATTATGGCAGTGCTGATACTGATTTCTCGGGTTGACTTCCAAAGAATTCTCAGGTGTCGAATTCATCCTCCTGTTCATGCGATATCTTCTAAAAGGCACCGGCCCGTGAGGAACACACACTCCTTCTTCTGCCTTGAACATTTTGACCTCGACATCACCCATTTGTACGACCCACACCATGTCAGCGACGTTGATGATTAAGCTTGGGGCCAAGAATTGTGTTGGCGAAGACACAAGAGACGGTGGTGAGTATAGTTTCGATCTTGCCACTTCCTCGACGTCTCATGGTCATTGTTTCCCAGTCACAGAATTCGTGTATTCCTACATCCTCTCTTACCGCTTCCCTCAAAGTGGGCCTTATGTCCATTACAACCTGGATCTTTGCCGTAAAGACCAGAAACCAGAAATCTATCGTTCGCATCATTTCACTTGCCCGATTAAGGACAGATTGAGAAGATCGAATGCTGGGTGGCCCGGAATTTACCAGGGCAATGAACGCTGCAGGAGCAATATCGATTCCTTCAGTTCTCAAATGCCCATTTCACTCGACTCATCTTCAATGAAAGAATTCTGAGCAGAAAACGCCCTCATAAAATGAACAGGACTCTCAGTGTCAGTTGCCTGTCAAGGAACACCCTGGCAGTACGACAATTCTCGGACGGGTACTCCTTTATCTCCATCAAGGGGAATGCACCTGATGTCCAGGCACATTCGCCAGCGTTTAGAAGCTTCAATGTTGAATCAAATTCTGTCAGAAATCCTCGACGAAATTGATCTTGATGACTCGTATACCGACTTTCCCATTCGTAACATACCTTGAATACTTTACTGGCATTCATTTGTCAATTCTGATGATCACTACAGTCTGGCGTAACTGAGCCTGAGGGAACTGTGCACGCGGATGAACAGTTGCCTAGAAACATCACGAACCAGGTGATTGGAGACTGAGATGGCCATGTCGGTATAACTCAGATATTCGCATGCACAATTGTGATATTGGACAGGAATTACTGGCAGCGTTTATGTTGAGCCTTTCATTGACACGACCATTGCGTGGACGATAAACAATTTGTCCGTTCCAAACATACCGCTCGTTGTAGTGCCATCCTTATACCCATTTTCGTAGCATGAATCATTTTGCAAGGCGAAGGCTTTCTCTCCAAGGCGTCTTCGAAAGCGAGAGCTATATTGACGAGGTTGAGTGAGGTTGAGTGCTGTGGATGGTGTGTTGATTCATCTCTTTGCCCGCTTGTGTATGCTCCCTTCATAGTGCATGTTCTTCCACTGATACCGCCTGTGTTACTTACGATTTTGTCGACGTGAGCTGACCGAAAGCGTCAATCACATCCAGTTCGAGACCGGTTCCATATTAGACATTGCCATAATCAAAAACCAGGAGAAAAAAGCTTGCTGTAAATCAACTACCACTGTACATGTGACGGGTCTATTTCACGAGTGGCCACCAATGAGAAGGAAGTAATCCGACAATGACCACTTCTATGATAAGCGCACAAGAACATCACCGTTAATGTGACACATGATTAGTCCTCGTGCCTTTCTCACCTTCTACCTTCACCCAGCAACCATGGCATCTCACGGAAGATTCAAAGGATTGCGAAAACCTGAAGAGGGTTCCACGACCAGTCGCCCTCATCCTTCAGACTTTCAGGCCGTTAGCCACGATAGTTCCCATCATGAGTACCGAAAAGTCAACACACTAGGTCAGTCTCACGATGAGGATGCATACGCTAATGAGACTACACCGGACCCTATCACCACTTCGCTTACTACAGGTATATTTTCAGTTCTTGTAAAGGTCAAAGTCATTCCTGACAGAGAATCCCGACAGATTGTGGAGACCATGACCATCCGAAACGGATTCCCATTCCCATGTGTGAAGAACAACACGACGTTAAAGCCCTCATTGAAGGTCAGAGGACAGACAGAGGCAATCAGCCAGTCGGATAAGGCGCGTAAAACATGTCCAGTTTATCGTTTCTGTCAGATGTTGATTGGAGGCCGCAGGAAACGAGCAACATGACGATTCTTAAGGCGATATCACTCTGACCCCATCGCGAAACTCGCGTCTTGCCCGTCGAGCTTCATTCAATGGTCGTCATCCCATCATAGACTCGCCGAGGGCACCTACTCTCGGAACTCCGTCGCTGCAGGCTGGTAAGGCGATATTGAAATAGTATTGACCTTCAACCAACGACTAAGTTATGGTGTAGGTCCAGGCGCCTTTTCCAATGCTCACAACTTCAGGATTGGTACAGCGAACATGATCGATATTACCCAGAATTTTAATTTGCAGAATACAAGTAAGCCAATTTTCTCAATCGCTACGAATGTTCTGAAGTTCTTCACTCAGTCTTTGACCATCTTGAGAAAAAAGGATTGCTTTCTGCTATGCTGGACTCGCAAGAACGCTCGTATCCGCCGAGATGCAATCTTGAAACCCGACGCAGCTTGCGAGGTCACATTGTTCAGTGGGGAGGTACAATGAACCACGCACCTGATCTGGGAGCGATGTGGTTATCCGGGCCTGCTGGCGTAATAAAATCGGCCGTCGCCCAAACTGTCGCCGAAACGTTCAAGGAGGACGGGCTATTAGGCGCTGCCTTCTTTTTCTCTCGACCAAACCGCCGCGAGGATCCCGATACACTTATACCAACGTTGGCTTATCAACTGGCAATTCACGATCACAGATACAAAGACATCATTGCACGACAATTGGCTGATGACCCATCTATACTCAGCCAACACCGACGCGCTCAATTTAAAGCCCTCATCATTGACCCTCTCCAACTGATCATGAATGACACCATAGCCCAACAACATCCCAATACTACTCTGCGCCCTTTGCTCGTTGTTATAGATGGACTTGACGAGTGTGCTAGTCCTCAGGCGCAGCGCGAGTTTGTGAGGATAATCGCCGACTATGCCGGAAAGGTGGACGGGCTCGGATACCCTCTTCGTTGGTTGGTTTGTAGCCGTGAGGGGTCACATCTTAAGACCGCTTTCGCCAATGTGGACGCAAAAACCATCTGGCTGCACGAGCGGCTGGAGATAGATGATACTGAAGCTCGACAGGGATGCCATCAGACTCCTCGAGAGCGGCTTCGCTGAGATCCGAGAGACATACGGACCGGACCGGCTCCCCGCCGATTGGCCACCTAGCAGTGATCAAGAGTGCATTGCGAAAGCAGCGTCAGGCCATCTCGGGTTTGTCTCGCTCACCATTCGATTCATTGGGGATGAAAACTATGATGATTCACATGGCCAGTTGGAGAACTGCCTTCAGTTTCTTGGAGGCTCAGGCGCTCCTGGAGCTCTCAACCCCCTCCATGCCCTTGATCTGCTATATGCTCAGATTCTTTCGTCAATCCCCGCCACCGATCTGCAAAATGCAATGCGAATTCTCGGTTCGACCATCCTGTATGGCGGAACAGATTTGACAGTGTTAATTCAGGCCAATTTCCTCGGTCTCAATCAGGACACCTTTTATCGCGCACTTCAGTGATTGCATTCCGTCATTTCTGTCCCGCCATCCTCGGAGGCATCTACACAGTCTATCCGCATATACCACGCGTCCTTCTCAGATTACTTGAAGGCGTCTGACAGGTCTAAGACCTTTGCATTGGATGAGTCGGCTGTGCATTGTGACATCGCTATCCGGGGCCTTAGATGGTTAAGTAATTATACGCCAACAAAGACAAGTAACGTGTCGATTGCCGTTTAGTAATACCCCATGAGCTAACTTTTGCCTACCAGATAACCCCTTTGTCCCAGAGCTTACTTGGGCCTCAAGTCGGGCCGCAACTGTCATTCACCAAGTCAGGATGTTATCTGCTGCATACTGCTGGAAGGCCTGCCCTCGAGTAAACGCCACTACTCTCGCCGTGCTCATAGAAATATTGGACAATTTCGACTTTCATCTTGACTATAAGTCCTGGAACCATTCAGTGGTGACCGACTTCGCAAACTTTGTATGTTGGTTGTATTCATTGGTAAGATTTTGAATCATGTATTTTTTTCATGATGCTCACTATGGCGCAGCGATATGTACATGGTGGAACTCTCGTATCCATTGCAGACGTGAGTGCCAATGCGTTGCCAAAGAAGCGTATTTTCCTTGGCGGGAGTCCAAGGGAATTCTTGTCTCCATTCACTGAGGCCGAACTCCGTTACGATTCCAAAAGTATTCTCGTTCGACTTGGTAAAAGCAATCCACTAACCTTCGGGCTTCGCGTTAATCCTATTTACATATCCATCTTTGCTACTTCGTAGTTTTGGCACTCGGGTTCATAAATGCAGTAGGTCAAAGCAGCCGATCAGTCAAGTACTGTCCAGTTTAAGGCATTCAACTGTTGGTGAATGTCAGGTTCTTCTGGCAGGAAGTGCGACCTCCATAGTTCTTTCATTTTCAGCCAAATGCATCTTCAGACCCTTCAGTAAAGACTCACAGCGCGAAAGCAACATACCGCCGTTACTCTAAATTCAATATGTATGGCTCAGACAGGGACTCCTTCACCCACGGGCCACTGTGACACTGGCTAAACATTTGGAGTCAACGAGAGAAGCAAGAGAAGAGTTTCTTCGTGGTGCTTTGTGGAGATCGACACACCGCAACATGTACACAGCGGTGGTAGTACAATCAAACACTATATCTCGGACCAGATAACGAGGAACACCCACGATGTCATCATCACCAACTCTTGAAGTAGAATCTTCGTTTGCAGTGCATCCACTTGCGATGACGTGATTACTTGTTTAGCCCCCATCAGCACCACCATGCAGCACAGCGCTCTGATAGAGAAGTGACCTATGTAGCTTACTCTTCGTCTATTACCAAGTTCACCTGTCGTGGATATGATAGAGATCACTAATGAAGCTTGAGTGCAAAAACAGGCAGAGTTCAAGCCAAGAATCAAAGCCTTTTGGAATGACCTCAGAATCCAGCTTGGCAGACCATGACCGCCCATAAAGGAATCTAGCCATCGACGATCCTTGTGCAATACACTGTGAATCTTTATCAATATGCGGTGGTATATACATGTGAAGGAGACCCAAAGTTCAAGTTAAACAATAAACAATAAAGCTACTCAAGCTGTTCCGTTAATCCTGTAACAATACACGTTCCACTTGAACATTTAAAACTTGCTCGAAAAGATTTACGCGTTGTGAGCGAGATCGTTGACGGTACCCGAGGCTACCAGGTAAGATTGCGAATGAGTAGAGAGTTGAGTGAGATTAAAGGTAGAATGACGAACGAATACCGGTGAGGACGTCCTTGAGCGAGAGCGACTGAACCTTACTGCTCATAGCGGCAGGGGAAATGTTACCCTGGAGACCGATGAGGTAGGCGATAAGACCAGCGATATGAGGTGTAGCCTAAAAATACATTAACGATACTATTGTCAGTACCGACTTTCATCAAATCATGAAACAACTCACCATCGAGGTACCAGAGATGTTATTTGTAGCAGTCGTGCTACCAATCCAAGCAGAGATAACATTCTGTCCCGGGGCGAAAACATCCACAACAGAACCGAAATTGGAGAACGAAGCACGAGCATCAGCGATCGTACTAGCACCAACAGTAACAGCTGAAGGTGCACGTGCGGGGGATGTATTTCCAGCATTAGAATTATCGTTGCCTGCTGCTACGGCGACGTGAATTCCAGCACTGGTAAGTGATGCGACGGCGTTATCAAGAGATGTGGAGGCGCTACCGCCGAGTGACATTGAGACGATTGATGGACGGCCAGTGAAGGATGCTTGGGAGGTGACGAAATTAAGACCAGAGACGCTATTGTTGTTGAAAACGAAGATTGGTTAGTGAAATTTGTTTCTTTGATAAGAGGGGAGATGAATTGGACGGACATATCGGAGACGGCACCTGAACCAGCGTCGCTGAGAACTTTGACAGCGATGATGTTGGCGGATTTGGCAACGCCGAATTGGCTACCAGCTGCAGTGCCTCTGGAGAAGAAGAATCATCGGATCATTAGTATCATCGGAATGTGATGAGATAATACGATGAGTAGATGTATGTGGGTGGAGTGGGAAGAACTTACGCGCAGTGTGTCCCGTGGCCGTTACCATCCGCATCGCTATAATATAATCAATGATTAGATAAAAGCGAGATGAAGCGAGGAAGAGACTTGCGCGTATCCACCGAATGTAGCGCCCCAGCTCGCGCGACCGCCGAACTGAGACTGAAAGAGTGATCAGTTAATGATATAACTGAAGAAAGATAGATAGAGGGGTGGCGAAGATAATGATGAGTTGCTATTGAAACTTACGTGGGCAGTGAAAACACCAGTGTCAACAATGTAGATGTCGACACCAGATCCAGCAGAGGCGTCGTAGGTATAAGAGAAAGTCAAGGCGCTGGTATCTTGGTTTCTGAGCTTCGTGCTCGAGCTTAAACGAGAGAGACCCCAAGGAGCGTTGGCTCTGATACGAAATCAGTCAACGATGGATGATACTCGGATTTCAGGAATACGGACTGTGTAACGAAAGTATGCATAACACCATCTTCAGTGATGGTCTCAACATCAGGGTTGGAACGAAGAGAGTCTACAGTCTCCTCGTCGAATTGACCAGCAAAACCGTTAAGGGTACCATCCCAGGTATGAGTGACACCAGCGAGGTTAAGAGCATATTTGTTAACGCCAGACTTGAAAGTGACAATGTAGCGACCTGTAGTCTCGCCATCGTACTTCTCAACGGTGTGTAACTTGGTCGAAGGAGCAGCCAAGATGGGGCTGAGGAGGATAGCGAGAGGAGCGAGAGTAGCAGTGAAGCGCATCGTCGTGCTGGAGAGTAGGTCGACTGGTCAAGTTGAGACTCGATGGAGACTCATGTCTGTGTTTTTCAGAGATTTTTATACTGCTCGGGGATCAAGTGTTGATTTGTGATTCCGTCGTAGACCAGATACATAGCACATGATGAAACAATGAGTTGCCCACTCGATAGGCTGATAATCATAGGTTGAGAGGCGTGATGACACGCTCGCTAGTGAATGTGTGAGGAGAAAGTAATAATGCGTCATATGCAAATGTTAGCAAGAGAAGCAGTGTGAAATCATATGGTTGCTGATAAAGAGCTTGAGCGCTGTAGATGCTAGCGTGGTTCAGAAGCAAGAGAAGTGAGAGGCGCTATTTTTTCTCAGGCCGGCAGGAATAGAGCAATGTTGTTAACGAGGTGAGGACGCAGTCGATAAGGAGATATCACGGAGAGAAGCGAATCCAACAAACGCCCAGGTGAGATGACGTGACTTGAGGATACACTCGTGGTGAGGAGGGTACGTGGGAAGTGATGGGAAGGTCGGAATGGACTGTTGTCAGGGAGGGGCGAGAAAAGACTTGATATGGGAAATTGGTATAGGTGGCCACGAATACAATTGTTCTCCTGTGTACTATAACCTCTGACGAAGAGATGGACCGGATGTGGTCGACATACCTTGACTCGGATGCACGACGGGCAGGGCAGACGCAATCTGATGTGAGTAATGAAATTTATTTTTCTGTGGGAATGGTGAGAAATTGTGCTTACGCGACAACCCTGTTTTCCCTCCCAACCACTCTTTTCGCCGCAACCCACAAAAGATGGACAACGGTTCCCCGTAAGTTCTTTTCCTGACTCAAACCACTATGCCTCTTCACAAAAAACCCTCCAGTCAGTCGTCCCGTCGAGCGTCCATCATTTCTCATGCAAATTCTGCCTACTCCCAAGCTGCATCGACCCGCCATATCCTTGCCGACATGAGCTCATCCTCTGATCTGCCCAACACGAATGCCTCCAATGCTCTCAACAACTCTTTCGCCGGCCTCGCACCAGGAATGCTCCCAGCCAACGATGCCAGCAGCGTCTCTCTCTCCGTCAACTACGTCCCTCACAAATTCTCAGACGCCATGCTGTCGCGCAAGCGCAAGGGTGATTTCGGGCCAAACATCCCGAAGCTCGGTGGTGGTGTCGAGGCCTTCCGGAGCGGAGAGGCACGGATGCCCGGCGCCAACGATGAAGACTACGACGGCGTCCAGAGCGGGCTGTTCGGCGCCAAGGACAGGAGGACGGGACGGAGGATGCGCTGGACTCGATTCAAGTGGATTCTTTTCGTTGCAAACATCTGTGTACGGTGTTTTTCTCTTTTTGACATTGTCTCCTGTCTGACTTTGATGCAGTTGTCGGTCTACTCCCTTGTCGCTCTCATCTTCTGCCTTCTCACCTGGTTCAACGTCTGGAATCACGCTGACATTGTCCGAGTCGGAAACCGCCCGGAACTGGTCCTTTCAACCATCGCATCATCCCTCGGCATCTTTACCTCCCTCATCGGCTGGGCAGGCATCCTTCTCAACAACCGCGCCTTTCTCGCTTGGTACACCTTCCTTCTCTGGATCACATTCGCTTTCCTCGTCACTCCAGGCTACATCACCTACAAAAAACGTACATTCAACCTCGAAGGAAAAGTCAACTCTCAATGGTCCAGGGCAATTGGCGCAGAGGGCCGTCTGAGAATTCAAGATGAGCTTCAGTGTTGCGGGTACTTTAGCCCGTTCATCGAAGCTACAGTTTCTCAGACGTGTTATGCCCGGAGTCTCCTCCCCGGGTGCAAATTACCCTATCTGAAATTCGAGCAGAAGGTTTTGTCAAGGTGGTTTACTGTCGTGTTCGCGATTGTCCCGCTCCATATTGCGATCATGGTTTCGGCGCTTCTGTGCTCGAACCATGTTACTTATCGCTTCGGAAAGGGTATGATGCCCAAGGCGTACCGATTGAGCATGAACAGTATGGCTGTTATCATGGAAGCTTATGCCCAGTGCGTTCTCTTTCTTTCTCGCTCCACTATTCTTGCGTGATCTTGTTGACTCCTTGGGGGGTTTACAGACAACTGTCGGAACAATATGGGACAGACGTTGCCAGCGATGTTCTTTCACGTTCAAGGTCGAATTTGAACCTCTCAGCCTCGACCTCATCATTCAATCCCCTTGCAGGAATGACAATGACACACGGCCACGCTAAATACGAGTCCCTCAGTAACCGGCCACACTGAGCTGCGGAATTCCTACTGCGATCAAAAACAATTTATATTTGTCTTTTTTGATCGATCATGACATCAACTCATTCCACCACCCATCATCCAATCATCTTTAACACCGTTCGGCAGTATCGGAGAAATAAAATCGGCAGTTTCCCTGGATATATCGTCATCCTCGTCGCTCGCAAGCACTCACATTCGCTTTGTACTTTCGGCTCTGTTTTCTTTACGGCAAGAAAACGTCCACTCGTTTCGTTTTCCTACATCAACGTAGCTGGACTGTAACACATTAGACACAAGGGACGAACTTTTTGTTTTCTATATTCTTTGCTTCTTTCTCTCTTTTTTTTATACCTACTTCTTGTGTTCTTGGTTTACTGATGCCGCCTCATTTTTGTACACGCTTGATACGGTTGACTCGTACACTCGTTTTTTTGTCTTACTCATTCCTTGGGCTTGGATCGCTTCATACTGACATTAGTTTTATGAGATATAATATATTTATACCCCTGTTTTGACTGTCAGTGACCTTGATCCGCCGATCCTATTTTGTACGCCCTGTCACTTGGCAGAGTTGACAATTGTAACCTGTTGTGTTCTAACCTTGGACTGTTCAGCCCGGACCTTCGTTCGCATAAGTAATGTCGGCCGACTTCTCCGGTTATCACAAAAATTGACCAAGTGCTGTTGACTCTTGTTCACAAAAGACTACATAATTGCCGGTGACGAATTCTTACAATCAAAGGGACCTTACAAACAAGGTAACTTGTTAAGGGCATTGTACGCAGTCGGGTGCATTTTTGCAAAGAAATTATCCGATGCCTTATAATGTCGACCAGTATACGAGGAGACCATCAACAGATCTTCGAGGGACTAAATCCCTCGTCTGTAGCGCAGTCATGACAATTAACTCTGAGAGTCGATGCAATCCTGTGTTCCACCTTTAACGCTCGGACTCAAATATGTGACAACGGGGTCACACTTCGTGGTCAGAATGCTTTCTTCCTGTCGGTTGTCGCGGCACCGTTCTACCCGACAGACGTGGCACTGCTCTTTTCTTCAGCCACGACGACAATGGTCGTACTTTTCGTATGCTCAGTGGGGATTAAACCCCTTTATGAGCATCAGCACCGCTTCAGTACAGTATCGCCGGGTCCGAGTCGATCGTGGACCCATCTGTGATCTGCGGGCTCACACCGGAAATTAACGATCGGCATTCTGTCATTGTTCTGTTGCTCATGATATACTATCATTCTTCTTTCGTCTGTCTTACCGGTCACCGTTGTACGCAGGACATTGGTTATCGACGATTGCGGGTGCATCTGAGAGGAGGAAGATTTGCCCGTGTTGTTGATACTGCGCCTTACGGTCCAACCTATGGTACTGGCGTAAACAAATGAACAGGTGCGGCTAAATGGCGCTGACGACCCACTCTGAATGTCTCTACCGCCCCGAGCACCCGTTGTACTACTGTGTGGTCGCCTGGGAAGACATTGTGCATCCATAGAATTCCTAAAAACCTTCGGCGCGCAATATGTACTTGGGTCCTTCCTTTCCGTCCCTCGCAAGATTTGCCTAACTTCACCATGTTCCTCGATGTTATTTGCTCATCACACAAGCACTTATAATACCGATTTACTGAAACCTCTTCCACAATCGATTTCACGAAGCGTTTACGTTCCCTTCTATATACCATAAGACTGGGTCAACCCGCTCAATCGTATATGTGGTAATGGCAATGACGAATCCTACCAATTCAGAAGAAGAAGGCGATTTACCCTTCTTGAGCAGCTGGCACTGGTTCCATGAGAAAGATACTACAAGGATTTCAAACCCTAGGGATTCATCAGCTCTCAGGTTTATGTATCGGATACACTACAAGACAGGCATTTTAGCGAGCCAAAATGACTTCTTAGATTTCACCGATTAAACGCGTCAACGGGTTCGGAAGCTGTCAGGGTTGATTTTAGAGTCCCTTCTCAATATCGATGGAAGGAATAGATACTCCCTCAAGGATACCTGAATTGCGAGATGGTTCGGGACGAGATCTGGATGGACACAGGTCTGTGCAAGCTATGAAACGTTGCTGCGGCATTTTCGATACACCCGTGTGGCTCAGCAAGGTCTCTAGGAACCAGAATGAGTGTTTTTCAGTAACGTCCGTCAGTCCGTCGCTACCCATTGCTTTGGGCCAAGCTAGTTCTTACAGCTTGATCATAACTTTGAAACGCAACATCAGATTGCTCGCATCGCTCGAGGCCTCAAGAAGCTTTAATATCCCAACGCCGATGTGAGCAACATGGCAATAACCGAAGAGGCTTCGCCTTCCATGAAGAGAATCACACTCTCCTTGTATTTGGCAAAAATCCTTTTTGGTTTCGAGAATGTTGTCAGGGTGCTTCTTCTATTGCAAAAAAAGCTTCAGGAGCAGGATACGTGAGAGTGCTGATGGGTTGCATGAACTCGAACATTTGCGGAAGTCTGACGAAGAGCTTTAAACTCGTAAAGAGGACTATATGGATATGATTGTACCAAAAACTTCAGTTTTCTACGCAGTAGAAATTATCGATCAAACTTAATTTTTTGTAACAAGAGTGAGTCACCCGGGCATCAACTAATTGATCAATGCCGCTCAAGAAGTCCGGTGCATATTGATGAGCGTCCTTCATGTTTGAAAAAGATTAGATACCTCAATGAGTTCTATTGCTTGCGAAGTAGCGCTGGATTATTTGAAGACTTATAATGTCCAGTGCTTGCTCTGGCAGGAGCCAGTAAACATCTTCAATGACCGCAATGCATATCCACATTGATGGCAAGAACAACATCATGAACTTCTTTCCCGACCAGTCACGTATAGACAATCGCACATATAGTGAGTTCCACCTTCGACTGGTCAATCATGTATTTAAGCGAATGCGGGCGGCAGATCTTCCTCAACGACCTACTCTGGGTAAGACTTCTTCCATGATTTAAGCGTTTTCTGATCTAAGCTTAGAAAATTTCTCGGAGGGCGGGCAAACACAGGAAAGGGCGGGCCCCTGTTTCTCCGGCCTGGACCAGGGTTCATCGCGCTCTCACAGCTCTGCCTATCATCCTTTTCTGTACCAAGAGACGACTTCAGCTCAGTTGTCACCATATGAGTTCTCACGTATCCCGAGCGCTTACTATCAGCGTCACTCCCTTCAGACAGGTGGCGTCTCCCAGCCAGCCGCCTTAGTAAGGCACATTCCAGCTGTGAAATGTTATCCGCGTCGACAAAACCTAACTATGGATTAACAGGTACATCTAGTGCCTATACACAACTTTCATTCCTCACATCGTAATTTTGTCGATTTTCCCTATTCTCCCCATTTCCCATTGAACCGCAACGACACTATGCCAATGCCTTCTTCAATGGTCTGTCTACTACCACTCACCTTACTCGAAAGTTACCCCACACCCCCAATGGCTTTACCGGAACTCGAAATCACGGATATACCAGGGGACTCGGCTTTATTTCCTTGTGACCCTGACAGAAGTACAGTTGACAATGACGACCACAGGGGGGCGAAAAGGGGAAAGAGGAAGGGAAATTTTCGTTCCGTGTTGAGAGCTGTCACGAACGTTTTTCGATGGTCAAAACATTCTTAAACCAATTTCGTTTTAGCTTTAGGCATTGGTAGTATGGTATTTTTCTTCTCGGTATACGGTCGGCCCTGTATTTCACGCATCCTCTGGACTACTAGTACGGACGAGTATCTCTGACATGTTGGCTTCCTTATCTCAGGCTACCTTGGTTTAATCATGATAAAGTGTCAAGAATATGTCATCTCGCCTGCTCGATAGTGGCAATCACTGATTAAGAAGGAATTCTACGATAGTTTCTATAATCCGTCCTAATAGGCTTGTAGCGATTAATTTTGTCAACAGCCAGACGTCACTTTCATATGATGTAACCCTGAGAGCAGATGTGACAGTCACAGACAGTCATTCGTTTCCTTCCTTGGCATTGAACCTATACTCATTTTCCGCTCGTTCGTCATGGAATGGCCATAATTCATTCGCATGAAAACTTCTTCCATCTACTCGTGTCCTCCACGCTTCGAAGGAGGTTGAAGGTACTCTCTATGGGAAGCAGTTAGATCATGCGCCACGACAGACACAGCATCATCTATCACAGCACTATTACCAAGTCGGGAAGTCACTCCTTAATTTGAGGACATAAAGCTGCTCAAGCTATGTCTCCGGGGCCGAAATTTACAAGTCAACATGTCCGAGTGTTCGCTTCCTCATGTTCTCCGGTCTTTTCAGTCCGGAACTTATGAAATAAACCACCCCGCATCGGCAAGAGCGAGGGGATGAGGTCAACTAAAACGGTCGTGCCCTGTACTAACATGGCGGTTGATCCTCTCAATGGTGCGCGCACCGTCGAACCACTTAAAAGAGAGAGGCGACTCACTCCATCATCCAGGCTGTGCCTGCGAACCGAGGACTTCCTGCGAGAAAATTTCCACAAACTGGCCACGTCGGGCGACTTTCTCTTTGACTCCTACAGCATTAAGGGTCTCATATCACTGCTTCACAGCAATTGTCTATCCTACAGTCTTGTGCTCTCTCGACAAACAACTGATCGACCTCGTGAAACCTCTTCTCTGTCAACTCTGGACTTCTCCCGCATGGATGCATATAACCAAGTCATCTCTCTTTGTCGTCCGCGTGGCACCTTTGACTGGCAATTCTCACCGGACGCCGAAGGGAATCTTACCTCTTCTAGGCGCTCCCGTCGATCTCGGGGTGGGACGGATACTAAATTATTCAGGTTCATTGTTCAGCGAGTAATGTTTCTGGCCCTATGATTGATAGTGTCGATTCCTCCATTGAGATCTTGCGAAAATTTCCGTACGAAATAGAGGAATCTGGGAGACCTGGGGGACATTGGCCAAGACGCAATGAGGTCGGAAAAGTATGTTATGTTTCTCAGACATGACAGCGAGAAGGGATACACCAGACATTGTACAGAGGGCCTTGGTCCCATTGGGGGGAAAGGCTGTGGGACAAGACGGTGGTCTTATTTACCACAACAAGGGAGTGGTCCCGACAGACAACACTGCCTATTTGTTTATGACGTAGAAGGATGGGGTTCCTGATGGGTCAAAGCTGTAGGTGTCGTACCAGGGCAATATTTGCTGGGAGAGAATCTGAAACACGAATCTAGGTGTTGGCATTTTGGCCGGGGTGGTTACGGAGTCTTTAGCCAGCCAGAGCTATGGAAGCAACTTCGTAACAACTAGGTAGGCTGTCCTTTGTGAAGAGAATCCCGGGTACAGGGTGTTTCCCTCATGTGTTGCTTCGTACGCCTTCCCAGACATACCCAGTATCTCCAAACGTGGTGAATTTGGAAGGTTCTACGAGCCTTGCGATTCATTTGTGGTGAGAGACACGCTAGGAGGTGGCTCAGGAACGTGTAATGACGGATGGTCAATGGTCATATAAAGTACACCATTAATGCACAGGAAGGTTATATACCTTCAATTACAGGTCTCCAGTACTCGAAATGCATCAATCAATGGATATTCACGTTGGGGGAACGAACAACAAGGTGACTTTTGCTCCTGACCATAGTCAAACAGACAATCGCATGTATAGTAAGCTCTGATCCATACTCGGCGAACGTTTGTATTGACAAGATGCACTTCAGACTTTGCTAGCCCCGTGCACAGTAGGGATCACCGAGTATTTCCAAGTGAGACGTTTTTTCACTTTAGCTTTGACACAGCAAAATGGCTTTACGCCCAACCGCCATTCTGGGGGAACCAGGAACCGGCGGAATGGGACACTAGTTATTTCCCTCATTATGTGCACGGCTCACGATACTCGGGAATGTCCGACGATTATGAGCCTCGTCCGCCATTCAGGCCGAATGGAGCGGACTACCCGCCTTGCCAAACTCCATATCCCTCTCAGCGATCTAGGACGTGGCCAAGCTATACTCGATGCTCGCGTTACAGACGTTATCATCCTGTGAGTACATTTGTCCATACCGCCTTTCCCTTCAGTGCTGCCTCACAGTCACGTCCAGTAGGCATTCTTTCTTTCAATAGCCTCTGGTGTACTTATTTTTTTCCAATCCGCAAACAACTTCACCAACCGCATGTCACATTCCAACCATTCTCCTCACATTTTTCCGGCTTCGTCGACATACCTAATCCCACCACTTCACAAACACGATTCACGACGTCGTCGGCCACTTTTGCAATACTGTGAATACACTCGATTGGTTTTCGGCTCAGTGGAACGGAATGAACGTCTCCGACAGTTGTGGTAATGAGGGAAAGGGGCCTAGGAACGAAAGGAAGAAGATGGAGAAGTTATGGCCGGGGCTGAAATTTTTTGTCAATGTCCTCAAAGGCTTAAGGCGTTCTTAGGACATAGTTGTATTTCGACGACAGGATCATCAAATAGCTTGCTTTGCAGAATACATAGTGGACCTTGTGTCAAATCAATATTTATGACTCAACGTTATATAGCAGATGGTCTCAGAGCAGCTGTGTCAGTCATACGTCAAAGTGATCACGCACACTTTCGGCTGCTCGGTTGTGAAGGCACCTCGACCGCTTGGCGTTGAGCGCTCATTCAACTTGCTGTAAGCACTGTATCGGCCTGAAACTGTCGATTTTCAGATGTCAACTTGAATTATCTTGCTGAGGCCGTCATGTATGTGAACATTAAAACCCTAAATAGGGACACAACGATCTTTTGAAATTAAGGTGAACGTCCCACCAAGGTATTTCGCAGACGCTGAAAAGCATGAATTTTTTGGTGTGCCAATTTAAATGGAAGTTTGAACGAGCATAAAGATCAAAACAAAAAAAATTGTTCTATGGCTCGAGGACTATTTGAAAGCAAAGAAGGCTGTGTAATAACAGAAATTCAAAACCAGTGTTCTAGCTGAATCTCGTTGTCGAGGATACTGTTACTAAAGAACACAGCTTTGACAAAAGCTTTTCCGTAGTGGCACAATCTGCATTAACTTTGACTTTCTTTCGAGAAGTCCCGTAGCAATTTCAGCAATAATCTTGGAGTCGGTGTAGAGGACTCTGTATTATTGCCAACCCTAGTACCAAGACCGGAGAAATCGGGGGAAGGAAAACGAATATTTTGTGGATTCCTCTGATTGCTGACAACCTTTGATGGTATTGCTTCCGAACTCAGTATCTGAGTAGTGATTGGGTCTAACATTGTAAAATAGTCAGTTTGTTCGTGCTCTCAAGCTTTCATATCAAGAAACGAAGATATGGCAATCTCACGCCTCCGAACTGGCGTGTCGTCATCCGGTTGTGGCCACCTGCTTCGTCCTATGTTTGTTGATCTTGGAATGCCGCAAGGCTGTGGTGTGTCTGGAAAGCTTAAACAGTGATGGCAGCTTTGAATTCGAAAGCTTTTCACCTGTTCATATTTCTATTTACCACGCGCATGGCCGTGCGATAGGTCACACGAAGTACTCAGGTTCAGCGGTTATTGTTGAACGTTGACGTCGGCACAACAAATCTAGTGTGGCACAGAACAGAACATGGAACAAAAAAGGCAGTACAATAACAAGTGATCGGCGCTTCCCCTCAAATTCAATTGAGCAAGAGAAATGGCGTTCGACCTCCTGGATAACTAGAAAATTGACCAAAAAAAATGATAACATCTCGATACAGGATTGCACCACGTTGGACGAGTTGCGGTTCTGTTTCTTGTTCACAATTGGCAAAAAGCTTCGCTAGTACTATGTGGGCGCCTATTCCATGAGAACTTCACATAGCCTCGGCTGGCTGTGATCATTTATAACGGTCAATCCCTGAACCTTTCACATTCCCACCGCGGCCCCAGCGCCACGCTTGACATTCCCCCTCACTAGACCTGGAAGGGTTCGATCAGCGCTTCCAGCATGCCTTTCTTCCAAGGCGCGACAGACTTCAACATCAAAGGAGGCAACTTCTACGATATCCAGGGGAACCTGAACAATCACAAGCACGATAATTCTCTCAAAATGTCGGGAACAGGAAACTCGACCACGTTCGCTCCAAACCTTTCGCGAAATGATAACCGCACTTATAGTGAGTATCTGAGAGTCTCGTAACGTGGACTCTTGTGGCTTACCTATGAAGACGTGGGATATCATAGTGCGGGTGTGGTGAATCACCAAAGTGGGATGTACAACTATGGTGGTGAGTGCTGATTAGCTCAAGCAGCAGATGTCTTGAGACTTACACCTGGTTACTCGTAGGCGGACTTCCTCAGAATAACAACTTTCCTCCCGTGAGCTTCGAAGACTATCAGAGATTTCTCGCTTGGCAGCAGCAAGGATCTTCTTTACCCCCGACCTTTCAACCTCCATATGCCGTCGGTGGCCCAGCGTCGTCTCCTGACTCCAGGAGCAATGGCTTTACGGATTCAAGAGGGCCACCGAACGCTGATGCTTCGCAAGGGTCGATGCCCAGTCAATATACGAACCCTTATCATCTACAATCCCCAGCTCCCCAGTCCCCCCAACCGACTTCTTTCGGATCTCAACAGCCGTCGCCACCCCCTCCGTCGTCCCAGCATTTTCCTCC
>KQ962665.1:72585-103742 GCA_001563735.1 Leucoagaricus sp. SymC.cos
CCCCCTCCGCAACAGCATCAACAAACCCAAAGCCAACCCTTGTTTACATCGGATGTCTTATCTGAGCCATCAGAGATCCTCTCAGAGCCAGACAGTCATAACTTCGGAGGGTTTGGTGCTATGTCGGTGATGGGTTTGATGGATCGCTTCACACAACAAGCTCAGATATCGGAAACAGCTCAACCTGCCCCGCGACCTCCTTCAGCTCCTGCGACTCTTCCAGCCGCTCAAGCTCCTAGTGAACCATTAGCACATGCCACTACTTCCCCACAGCCTCTAGCGCCCATGCCGGCTCCCCAGTCAACGTCGACTTCGCCGTTTTCTCGGCCTCCTCCACTCAACCATGCGACAAAACCTCAACAAACTTCGAGTCAACATCAACAAACCCAAAGCCAACCCTTGTTTACATCGGATGTCTTATCTGAGCCATCAGAGATCCTCTCAGAGCCAGACAGTCATAACTTCGGAGGGTTTGGTGCTATGTCGGTGATGGGTTTGATGGATCGCTTCACACAACAAGCTCAGATATCGGAAACAGCTCAACTTGCCCCAAGACCTCCTTCAGCTCCTGCGACCGCTCCAGCCGCTCAAGCTCCTAGTCAACCATCAGCACATGCCACTACTTCACCACAGCCTCTAGCGCCCATGCCCGCTCCCCAGTCAACGTCGACTTCGCCGTTTTCTCAGCCTCCTCCACTCAACCATGCGACAAAACCTCAACAAACTTCGAGTCAACAACATACTCCCGTTCAACAGCCCATGCCCACAGCTCCAGCCGCCGCTCCCGTACAGTCTACACCAGCGCCACCAATCGTAAACCCCGTACAGCCGCTTCATCATTTCCCTGAGCCGAATCACCAACCTTCTCCCTCAGTGAGCAACTTTAGCGCCAGCTCAGGAATCCCACAAGTCACTATATCGTCGCCAAGTCCTGATATTGCCTCAGCAGTCACTAGTATGCCTCAGATTCCAAATGCAGAGTCGATCACAGCGACTGTACAATCCAGTTTACCGGTACCTTCCACGGCTCAACTTGCTTCTGCATCAGCACCGAATGTTGCGACTTCTCCGCTTCTTCACGAAAACCAACCTCCCGTCTCATCGAATTTAACCGCAGTCGCGTCCGCCGCCCCAGGACCTTTCTCTGAATTCCCTCTCATACGACCATTGGATTATGCGGCTGGTACCGCGATCTCTGCAAGTGCTTCGTATTCCAGTCTCGAGACGAAGAAGAAGAAAAAGAAGTCGTGGTTGGTGAGAATAGGTTTGAAGAAGAAACCTAAGGAGGCGAATGTCCCATCATTTCCGAAATGAAATTTCCATTTTGTTCTTGGTTTCTGGAATGCTGTGTTATTGTGTATGTTTTGTATGTCTTTAGTCATCAATGTACAAATATGATAAGCATCATAACAGATCCACGCTGAAAATTCATCATGCTCCAAACATGAGATCGTCAGGCTCGATACACGTTCTCAGGCACTGATGTTCATTTTGTTCCAGCCGCGCGGCTGGATTCCTCAACTTGGTACTCGTCCCCTGTTGGATTAGCTTTGACTCGAGCAACGGATATATAAGTTCGTTGAGATTTATGAGTGCTTGATTGCATTTGTACTATAAACACGAAAGGTGAGCGAAGCTCCTTAAATTATAACATTGAGGCGCACTACCTTAATAAGAAGAGGTTAGACCGGCGATCATTCTACACTAGCGAGAGGATGTTTGGGCTCACAGAGTTCTCTGGCTTCTCAACGTTTGTTCGAACTAGAATTACCGTACCCACGCCTCAGATGCTTCCTCCTGAGTTGTTTGAGGATCCATCCTTTATGAAAGTTACCGGTTGTCACAGACGTTGCCACTGGGAATTAAGCTTCGTTGGTACGTTTTTACATCCTGCTCAACATGCCATTGCCAAGTTGGCTTTTAGTCGATTTATACCTCCTGAGAACATTTTGCGAATTACCCGTATTGCATATCGAGTCATGAAAAATACATACGCTTTCTCAACTCACGGACTATGGGAAAAGCTCTCTCCAACCTCATCTCGTCAATCGCCCGAAATTTCAGATACTGCTCACCGTTAAGGCCTTTGACTAAACCTCTTGTCACGCCTATCATCAAGTCTTCGTAAAGCTTGAACTGGAGAAGCGCTGCGAGATGATATTGTATATCCTTACTGATCGCATTCCTGATTTATGTCATTCCGCGTACTCAGCTTAAGGAAGTGAAGAAAACAGGATGACGGCAGTTTGCGGGAGGGGAGCAGCCAACCGCAGCCGACCGAAGTGCTTTGTCAACGAGGAGTGTGATGGGTTCGGCGCTTTCCAGTTTATAAACCGGGTACGTCGGGGACATTAATTGCCGGCGAGGTGTGACTGATCATCCTGGCACAGGCCCTGGAAAACTACGGGGACTAGCAGTATTTATTGAAGGCGTAGGTTCTTGTACACTCCGATACCGATGATCACCGAGGTAGATGAACGAGGGGAAGCGACTAAGGCCCAGCACTGCCCACATGTTCTTTATTTTGTGACGTCCAGCCTCATGGCTTAGATACGATTGCCTCATTCTGATTTCTTCTGTCCTTCCTCTGCCCCTCTCTGTTCTCAGCACTTCCATCACGCCCGCCCATGTCTCCCACATCGCCGAACGACAGTCTTGACATCTCTGTTCCCGAAAACAGTCCTTCATCCCCATCCTCATCATCTACGGATTGGAAGCTCATGGCAACTCAGCATCCCGACTTCTGGTTTCGCGATGGGTCTATAGTGCTCTGCGTGGACAAGACGCTCTTATTCATCAAACGATATTGGGCAAGCATTCTGAAGTGTTTGATGATCTCTTCACGCTTCCTCAACCGACAGCGGAGGAAGAGGAGATGGTGGAAGGGTGTCGTGTGGTTCTTTTACACGACTCGAAGGATGACTTTGTTGACCTCCTGAGTGCGATATATGACCCTTCGTGCGCACATTCACCCTATGGTTCTCGTACAACCGTTGACAGTAAACAGATATTTCGACGATTTACCCTCAGATGCGGACTTGAGCCAGGTGCTCATGTTCGTCAGTGGCATTCTACGCCTCAGTACCAAGTACCTCATACGGTCATTCCGTCTACGTTGCATTGCTCTCCTCACATCAAAGTTTCCGACCTCTTTCGTCGACTACGTTGCAAAATCCAACCGAGATCCTCCAGAGAAATATGATTCTGATTCAGTCATGCGTGCTGCTGTCCTCGCTCAGGAGAACAATGTCCCGGAAATCCTTCCCTACGCTTACTACTGCATCGCACGTATGAGCCCACGACGGATTCTGCAGCAGCGCCCGCACGACGTTTCGTGGAAGGACAAAGCTGTGTGCATGATTGGAAGGGAGAGATTACGATGGGCCGAGATGACACTCTCCTATGCCTTCCTTCTCATCTTCCAGCGCGCACCGTCATGCGAGTCGTACCTATGCGCTGACGCTCGGGGTCCACACGCCGAATGGCATATCGTGGACGCGGCCAAATCGCCTAACCCACTCCGAAAATACACGACGTGGAGTCGTCTCAACGTGTGTGCTGCATGTGTGGTGCATTGTCAATCGCAGCATCAGAAGGGTCGCGAGGAAGTTTGGGAACGTTTACCTGAGTTGTTTGAGCTTGGGACTTGGGATCAGCTACGAAAGCAGCAGGGCATGACGGATGGGAGCCCGAAGGTGAAGCACAAACCGAGTAGACATTCGTTTCCGTTATGATATTGGTTGTTGACCTACGTACTGTTATGACGAACTCTCATCATACTTATTCGTTCGCTTTTTGACGTCCAGACACGATGTCTATCTGCCATTGTTACCATAGATGCTGTTGCTGAAGTCATTCCAGATAAGATTACAGAGAATCCGGGTCTTAGGCGCTTCATCTGTTGACTGTGTGGGAGAATGGAAGAGTATAAATGGAGTCATAGCCACATCGAGAGTTCTGAGATCCGAGGAACGATTTCTTCGAGCTTTTTCTGACAGAAAACCACCCACAGCTAGCGTTTTATCCCCGAGAAACACTGCCCGGAATTCACTTTCTTGACGGTAGAGATAGAGGGTTGATGCTTGGGAGAGAGCAGTTCGACAACGTCGTCCCCTAGACTCCAGTCAGGGAACGAGTTGTTGAATTGAAGTAACGAGTAGTGTAATTGAAGAGAAATGAGAAATGAGACAATGGCATATCTTGGATCGCACATACTTTTGCTATATGCTTCTAGCAGTAGGAGAAGTAGATCTCCCAAATTTTCAGTGTTATTCAAGATCCAGGCTCGCTGAGATCATAGTGGTGAAGATCACATGGTCGATTACGTGTGATGTTATCATAGCTTCGTGGACAATAGCCGCCGCCGTTCCACCGTTCCACCTCTTCCACCATGTCCACCGAATCCGAAATCCAGCTCAATATCAAGGGTATGGCTCTATAGGTCCTTTCATTACTCGTTTACTCAACCATGTTCAGGCCCGAGCGAACTTAAGCTTCAAATCTCGATAGCTACGGACAAAACAGTCATTGACCTCAAGAGGGCAATCGCAGAAAAATCCGACGTTACTGCAGATCGTCAACGGCTTATTTACTCTGGTATCTCCCTTGTGCTTTCTATGTGATTATCCAGCTGACTCCTCACTAGGTCGTGTGCTCAAGGTTCAAAAACGTCTTTGATTCAAACAAGTTCTTTCTGACCTTTCGCAACGCAGGACGATGATCAGCTCTCTGTGTACAAGATTCAGTCGGGCCACACCGTGCATATGGTCAAGGGACAATCACGTCAGCAAGCCTCCTCCTCTTCGCCTACTCCCCAGCAAATACCCAACATGCAAGCCGGTCAGAATATCCACGATCCCCTCACACAGCTTAACAGCCATCTCGGCTTTGGAGCTATGGCCGGAGTCAATCCTTTCGCTGATCTTGGTTTGAATCCCAACGACCCCAACATGGTGTGTTTCGATTTATTCCTTATATTCTGGTTATTTAGTTGATCGATCGTGGAACGTTGACCTAGATGACTTCCATGATGAACGACCCACGCGTACTTGAACAGATGGCGACCGCGATGTCAAACCCAGCCGTGATCGACCAGGTGATTGCTATGAATCCACAGTTGGCAGCGATGGGACCTCGTATTCGACAGATGTTCCAGAGCGAAGAGTTTCGACGAATAATGTGAGTGATGATCGTGATCATTATACGAGCTAAGTCTTACTTTTATCAAGGTCGAACCCTGAACAACTCCAGGGTATGATGCGTATGGCCTCTCTCATGCGTGAAACACAAGGCGGTAGTCCTATGTTCAACCCTTTCGCTCCTCCTCCCAGTTTCCCCGCCCCTGGTGTTCCCGGACAACCTGCATCGACAACATCCACCAACAACCCTACATCCGCATCGAACCCCACCAACCCTTCATCCCCTCGCGCTGGTGCCACGAACACCACTCCTAATCCTTTGAATCCCTTCAGCATTGATCCAGCGCTGATGCAACAGATGCTGTTTGGTGGTGGAGGTGGACTTGGTGGAGGTGGACTTGGTGGTGGTGGACTTGGTGGTGGATTAGGTGGTGGATTAGGTGGATTCGGCTCTCCTCCTCCACCAGCGGACACACGGTCACCTGAGGAGCGGTTCCAGGTTCAACTTCAGGTGAGTTTACACTTTACTGAGTACTAGTTACGATCACGCTTATTTACCGGCGTTTACAGCAACTACAAGAGATGGGCTTTACGAACGCCACGCAAAATGTCCGTGCGTTGATGGCAACGGGGGGAAATGTGCATTCAGCTATCGAGTATATCCTCAACGGTGGTGGACTATGATGAGATAGCGGTGGTGATATGATCCATATTGTATGATGATGTACCGTATGTTGGATTGTTTTATGTTACTTATTTGCTGAACAAGTCGAAAGCCATTATCGAAAGTGTTTATGATACGTTGGTGATAGGGTACTCTCTCCCGATTTCTGGCCTCTCGTATGAATTCTCTTTTAATTCTGAAAGTTATGGGTTCGCCTTTGGTTGCTATCCCGATGAACATCAATCTACCTTTTGGAAGTGACCGGAAGTGGATTAACTTGTGGAACTCCAAGTATTGCATGGAAGGTACCAGTCATCTTGTTTGCATGCAATGGCATCTTGGAGTAATGTCTGATTTCCGCTGAAAGTGTCCGAATACGTCAGGCACACAAATGTCTTAGAGTGGTACACATACATAGGCGCTAATAGATTTTAAAGGCTTGGTGTGCAAATTTTCATCGACAGTCGACTCGCAGTCGGTAGAGAGTGAGGAAGCGAGTTTGACTGGCATGGTTTCCTTGAGAGTCGTACAACTTGCAAGGCGTAGAAGGGAAGATGACTTCGAGTGACACGTGGTCTGAATAAGTCCAGCAGAAGCAAGAAGCGTTCGCGCAGCTTCTTTCCCGACTTTCACCACGGTCAACGTTCCCAAACCTCAACAATGTGCTTCATGCCACTCTCGCTATCTTCTCTGATTCCATCTTATCAGCCTCATCGCCAATCTAACCAATGGTGAGGAGTACGAGGGTCACCGATAACTTGAATATCGAGGGTATGACTCCATCGTTGGCTCAAGTGTGTCCAGGTCTGAACGGCTTCAAACGTCACAAGTCGTTAGTTACGGACGAAATAATCCTCGTCCTCAAAACAGAAATTCTGGACGAGTCCAACGGTCCTGCAGATCATCGGCGGCATACTTCCTCGGGTGCGTCACTTGCCTGTTCTTTCTCCGCCTTCATGACCTTCTCATAAGATTACGCACTTAAGGAATTGGGCTGCCTTGCCACTCAAATTAGCGTTTCAATGACATGTCACCTTGCGGGACGATGATCGACTCTCCATGTACGAAATTCTGTCAAGCCATACCGTGCTATGCTCAAGGAACGGCCCTGTCAGCGAACCTCCTCCTCGCCCAGTCTTCAGCAAACACCAACTATGGACGTCCATCAAGATTAATCCTCGCATTGGTATCGGCTCGGATCCTAACATCGTACGTCTTCACTGTATGTCCTATACTTCGGTCATGTAATCAGCTCATCTTTTAACCTTGATCTAGGTAATTCATGATGAACCGGTCGCGATGAGCTTTAGCTTTTGCGAGTGTTCCAGGGAGAGGAGTTTTGAGGGACAACGTGAGTACTCTTCTATCATATGCGAGTCATTTCACAAAGGTTGAACCCTGAACAGCTGCGAAGAATGATGCTTGTGGTCTGTCTCGTGCGAGATAAATAAGACGATGGTCCCTCGTTCAACCCTCCTAGTTTTCCAGCCCCTGGTGTTCCTGACAACCCGCATGACGAACATTCACCAATGATCCTACCTCTCCGACATCCACATCGAACCCCGCTAACCTTTCATCTCCTCGCACCTATGCCACGAATACCACCCCCGACCTCTCGAATGTCTTCGACATCGATCCAGCGCTGATACAATAGATGCTATTAGGGTCACCGATAACTTGAATATCGAGGGTGTGACCCCATCGTTGGCTCAAGTATGTCCAGGTCTGGACGGCCTCAAATCTCACAAGTCGTTAGCTACGGACGAAATAATCTTCGTCCTCAAAACAGAAATTCTGGACGAGTCCAACGGTCCTGCAGATCATCGGCGGCATACTTCCTCGGGTGCGTCACTTGCCTGTTCTTTCTCCGCCTTCATGACCTTCTCATAAGATTACGCACTTAAGGAATTGGGCTGCCTTGCCACTCAAATTAGCGTTTCAATGACATGTCACCTTGCGGGACGATGATCGACTCTCCATGTACGAAATTCTGTCAGGCCACACCGTGCTATGCTCGAGGAACGAGCCCGTCAGCGAACCTCCTCGTCCAGTCTTCAACAAACACCAACTATGCACATCCATCAAGATCAGTCCTAGCGCTAGTCTCGGCTCGGATCCTAACATCGTGCGTCTTCATGTATGCCCTATACTTCGGTCATGTAATTAGCTCATCTTTTAACTTTGATCTAGGTAATTCATGATGAACCAGTCACGATGGGCTTTAGATTTCGCGGGTGTTCCAGGGAGAGGAGTTTCGAGGGACAACGTGAGCAGTCTTCTATCATATACCAGTCATTTCACAAAGGTTGAACCCTGAACGGCTGCGAAGAATGATGCTTGTGGTCTGTCTCGTGCGAGATAAACAAGGCGACCGTCCCTCGTTCAACCCTCCTAGTTTTCCAGCCCCTGGCGTTCCTGACAACCCGCATGACGAATATTCACCAATGATCCTACCTCTCCGGCATCCACATCGAACCCCGCTAACCCTTCATCCCCTCGCACCTATGCCACGAATACCATCCCCGACCTCTCGAATGTCTTCGACATCGATCCAGCGCTGATACAATAGAATGATGAACCGGTCGCGATGAGCTTTAGCTTTTGCGAGTGTTCCAGGGAGAGGAGTTTTGAGGGACAACGTGAGTACTCTTCTATCATATGCGAGTCATTTCACAAAGGTTGAACCCTGAACAGCTGCGAAGAATGATGCTTGTGGTCTGTCTCGTGCGAGATAAATAAGACGATGGTCCCTCGTTCAACCCTCCTAGTTTTCCAGCCCCTGGTGTTCCTGACAACCCGCATGACGAACATTCACCAATGATCCTACCTCTCCGACATCCACATCGAACCCCGCTAACCTTTCATCTCCTCGCACCTATGCCACGAATACCACCCCCGACCTCTCGAATGTCTTCGACATCGATCCAGCGCTGATACAATAGATGCTATTCGGCGGTAATGGACTTCATGGTGGATCAGCTCTCTGCCTCCACCAATGGATACACGGTCGCCGGACCAGCGGTTCTAAGTTCAACTTCAGGTGAGTGTACGTTTTACTGAGTGCTGGTCACGATCACACTGACCTATCGGCGTCTACAGCAACTGCAAGAGATAGGATTCACGAATGCCTCGCAGAACGTCCCTTCGTTGTTGGTAACTGGAGGAAACGTGCATTCGATCCTCAGTGGTGGTGGACTATGATGAGATAGCACAATGATATGATTTATACTGTATGATGATGTGCTGTACGTTATGTTGCTAGTTCGTTGGACGAGTCGAAAGGCATTGTTAGAAGTGTTTACAATACGTGGCCAGTTACTCTTTCTGGACCCCACCTGTGCGCTCTCTTTCTATCCAAAATTACTAGTTTCGACTTTGTTATAGCTACGCCTAATGAATGTCGGATAAATATCCCTACAATACATCTCAACATGTTAAATTTGTAGCACTAACGTGAGTCACCCCGGCTCGCTATATATTTTCTACTGTATAATATGCTCTCAAGAACAAAAGAGGTCTAATATCACGAAGGAGATAGTCTGAATGTCGCAGATATACGATTAAAATCAAGCGTCTAAAGATGGTTGTTTCTGAGTGCAGTAGCGGTAGTTGTAACGAGCGCGGTCAATTTACACGCTCACAAACACGATCAGTCCAAAAGGTTTACTTCCACCCAAAGCGAGATGCTCAGTCTCTCTGATTGCGTCAATGAACATCATGTCATGGTCAGGATAGTCTGAGTCTACTCTGCTTCCGTTATACTTATCCTTGGACGAAGACAAAGGGACCGTGTTCATATTTTGGTTAATTCGTTCGATAGGAAGTATGTTACTCATGAAAAGAATGCGTACTTACAGAATCATTTTTCAGAGATGGTGTGTCGGGGTCTGGTCTCCCCAATCTTGTGGCACCAGAGCTATGTGCAAGGATATAAAAAGAGTATGTTGGTGGAGTTGGGCAGAAGTTGATTGCCGGCGGCCCACTGTCGATGTTACTCGGAAATACGACGCTGATAAGCCTGCTCTTTGTCTTGCTAGTACTGTTCATACTTGAAATAGACATTAACAATATCGCTGAGTCGTTTTAATGAGAAGATAAGCGAATCTCTTCGGATCATTGAAGGCGTTGTTATGATCGCATTCAGTACTCCGTCCCAGTTTGTGGATGTCGAGTACCGTGAATCGTTTACTGATGTGGTTTCAATATTAGAACCAACACTCCTTGAGGGCTCCCGTTTATGTTCGAGCACGAAACCCAACAAAGCTACCGGTGCTTCGACTTTCTCACACACCTACAATGCCTCTGCTGGGTCCGGTTTCACCTCTTACATAAGTCTCACCAACAAGTGGTGTTCACCACCATCCTCTCATTCATCTATCTATCTATCCTTCAACCAACTACCTGCTCATGTCTTCTTTTTGTCCTACGGTCTCAATTGGGTGGCCGTGCAAGACGGGGTAAAATTTTCGGTGGTTATGTGTAAGTTACTTCTTCACCTCATATCATACTTGAATGAACCTGTCGTCTCACGGATTTTCTAATACTAGCTGGTACAATATAGTAGTCATGCTATTCATTGTTCAACATGCTAACCTTTCGTGTTACGTGTCTGTACTGTATCAGGATAGGCATGACCAGAAAATGCAACAGGTAGCGCAGATCCTAACAAGGCCCTTCAAGTTCTAGTCGGTCACTTGTATAATAAATGTTCCAAGATGTTCCTACAAGACGTACTTTATATATGACTCAACGCCTGCAAACTGTTGAGCATAAACTCATCTAACCTATGCACCTTGTTGCGTAGTCGAGGTTGATTCCTATAATTGGAAATTAAGTTTCGAAGGCTGAGCGTGTTTATCTTGAGCTCCGGGTCAATGACGTCGGGAACAGGATAGGAGAACATCTGTGCTTGCGGACAAATAAAATGAAGAGTAGGGTCGACTTCAATTTTGAATGTGGGAACATAAGAGGAATCGACGTAGAGAACGAAAGAAATGGGATTGAGTTTGCCGAGTTGAACCCGAATGGCGTCGGAGCCCAAACAATCCACAGTGTGAGAGAACGGAGCCAAGAAATTATGGGGGTTGTCACGATGGAAGATGTGGTCCCCAGTTAATGTATTGACTTCTAGGCCTTGAATGGAAATGAGAGATCGAGCTCGTGGACCCTGTTACAACATAAGTGACATGAGATTGAGGGCTTCCAACAAGAAACTCACGAAGGAGTGTAACCAGCGAATGAAGCAGGCAAAATCAGCGGCTATCGAGTAATCCCATTCGTCATAATCTAAATGAAAGTCAAAGCTCTCCAACAATCCCAGTAATGGGGCACTAGCATCAGCGTTCACTCGGGAGCAGGCCTTCCAGCAGGACGCAGCTGAGAACATTCTGATCTTCCGGAAAACCTTATTGAGCTGCTTTGAAGTCCCTGTAAGCTCTGGAACGTCGTGATTACCTGTTAGGCAGAAGTCAACTCGTGATTCTGAATACCGGAATGGGTTATGTTACCTGTCTTTGTTCTACCATTACTTAACCATCTAAGACCCTGGACAGCGACCTCATGATGCACATCCATCTTATCCAATGCAAAAGTCCCAGACCGCTCGGATCCCATCAAGTAATCTGAGAAAGATGCGTGGTATATGCGGATATGTTCCCTATATGCCTCTGAGGCAGGTGGAACAGAAATGACAGAATGCAATCGTTGAAGTGCTCGATAGAAAGTATCCTGGTTGAGGCCGAGGAAATCGGCTTGGATTGACACCGTCAAATATTTGCTGCCGTACAAGATGGTTGATCCGAGAATTCGCATGGCATTGTGCAGGTCGGTGACCGGGATCGACGAGAGAATCTGAGTGTATAGCAGATCGAGGGCATGGAGAGGGTTGAGAGCTCCAGGCGCGCCTAGTCCTCCAAGAAACTGAACGCAGGTCTCCAGCTGACCACATGGATCATCGTAGTTTTCATCCCCGATGAACCGAACGATGAACGACACAAATCCGAGATGGCCTGACGCTGCTTTCGCAATGCACTCTCGATCGCTACTAGGTGGCCAATCGGCGGGAAGCCGGTCCGGTCCGTATGTCTCTCGGATCTCAGCGAAGCCGCTCTCGAGGAGTCTGATGGCATCCTGTTGAGCTTCAGTATCATCTATCTCCAGCCGCTCGCGCAGCCAGATGGCTTTTGCATCCACATTGGCGAAAGCGGTCTTGAGATGTGACTCCTCACGGCTACAAACCAACCAACGAAGAGGGTATCCGAGTCCGTCCACCTTTCCGGCATAGTCGGCGATCATCCTCACAAACTCGCGCTGCGCCTGACGACTAGCACACTCGTCAAGTCCATCTATGATAATGAGCAAAGGATGCAGAGTAGTATTGGGACGTTGTTTGGCTATGGCGTCATTCATAATGAGTTGAAAGGGATCGATGATGAGGGCTTTGAATTGAGCGCGTCGATGTTGGCTGAGTATGGATGGGTCGTCGGCTAACTGTCGTGCAATGATGTTTTTGTATTCGTGATTATGAACTGCGAGTTGGTAGGCGAGTGTTGGTATGAGCGCATCGGGATCTTCACGGCGGTTAGGTCGAGAAAAAAAGAAAGCAGCGCCTAATCGCCCATCCTCCTTGAACGTTTCGGCGACAGTTTGGGCGATGGCCGATTTTCCTACGCCAGCAGGCCCAGATAACCACATCGCTCTCAGATCAGGTGCATGGTTCATTGTAGTTCCCCATTGAGCAATTCGACCTCGCAAGCTGCGCCGGGTTTCAGGATTACATCGCGGCGGATACGAGCGTTCTTGTGAATCCAGCGTGGCGGAAAGCAACCCTTTCTTCTCAAGACGGTCAAGGACTGAGTTAAGAAGTTCAGAATACTCAAGACGGTTGAGAAAGTAGGCTTACCTGTATTCTGCAAATTGAAATTCTGGGTAATATCAATCATGTTCGCTGTGCCAATGCTGAAGTTGCGAGCGTATGAAAAGGCGCCTGGACCTACGCCATAACTTATTCATTGGTTGAGAATTAATACTATCTCAATATCACCCTTACCAGCCTGTAACGACGGAGTGCCGAGAGTAGGTGCTCTCAGCGAGGTTACGATGGGATGACAACCATCAAATGAAGCTCGACGAATGGGGTGTGAATTACATGACAGAGCCAGAGGGATGCCGGGTTGAGAATCATGACGCTGTCCGTTTTCTGTTCCTTCCGGTCAATGTTTGGCGGGAATTGCGAGTTTGACGTATTTTACCCACCCGATTGAACTGACTGAGTGTCTCTACCCGGCCCCTGACCTTCAACGAGGGTTCGAACATTGTTTTGTACCTCGCTCATGGGAAAGGGAGTTAGTGTTGGGTGAGTGTGGTCTCTGTGATCTGTCAAGACCCTCAGTCAGAAATTACATTGGCTTTTCAAGATCTGAACGGAGGATACCTGGAGCCCGTGAAGTTATGTCGGTCCCATTAGCAGATGCATCCTCGTAACGAGAACGACATGGTGCATTGACGTTTTGATTCTCGAGATGGGCACCGTAGTAGCTGATGCGCTGAAATTCTGGAGTACGAGGGCGATTGAATTTGAAATCCTTTTCACGTTTTTGCGATCCCTTCAAGAATTCTTTGATTCTCTTGCGAATGGGCATGTGTGCTATATGATGATAGCTGGAAGGGAAGAAGGGATATGACCACGAGAAAATCGTCGCATCGCCTCATTAACAGCTATGTCGTTCTATCCTTATCACGAAATAGTCGGTGATCAGCAGTGTAATAAATCCGTGATGCTTATTGGATGTATTTATAGTGAACGTCCATCTGATCTTCCTGCTTCTGCCTTCTGCCTTCTACATCCTTGTACGCCCTCAGGAATGACCGGCGAATGAGTGTTAAATTAGGTGCCTGTAACAGCGCACATACTACACTCACTATGTCATGGAGATATCTGGTGGGTTTCAACAATGATGATTATGATACCGACATTGAGACGGACTGTACGAACGAACTATGTCAATTGTGTTGGAATCTGTGAAAGGAGAACTGGTGGCAACCTTGGACGCACACCACAAGTAGCTCAGTCGCCTTGAACACCTGGCCAGCGTTCGTGTAGTGAAGTATGACGCAACTGCCTCGTTTGCACCACGCATGCCATTTTAAGGAACGTCATCCCACGCTCTTACTTCCTGAAATCAAACGCCTGGATTCCCACTGGGACTAGTCTCGGCGCAAGACGTGCATTTGCCCATCACTTCCAAATCGGGAGGGTTTAGCTGAACCTGCACTGGAACTACATTCGGGCTATGGTGCGGGGCGCCTAAAGACCACTACTTTTGTGCAGTGGCCATCTAGTCCCTTCAGGACTGCAAGGGAAGATATGGCCCCCGGACCCGAAAACCCAGAAATAAGGACACGGTCGCGGAAAACAAAAGGGCTGGGAGATGAGGTAACAAAGGTCAAACGTTTGCCCGCCTCCACCACCAACTGACGTGCCCTCGAGAGCTGAAAGGCGTCGAAGCCGAAACGAAGCCGAAACAACAAAATACGGGAAAACGTGAACTCACGGAGGCATCGTTGAAGGTGTCGATTCTTGGAGACTTGAGGGGTCTGTTGGAGGTTTGGGGGATATAGGATATATTTGCCGCAATAACGTTGTTAGAGTGAAGTCAGACAGCGAGGCAGGGCCTCTGGTGAGTCTGGTATTCCCCCTTTTATCGTCCCCAGCAGCCTGCTCGTGGTGGCCTGCTTGTTCGACCCCAGAGCATTGATACCCTGTTTTTTTTGTACATACGGATCGAAGCAATATATACGTATGCATCACATACTTCACGTACGACATTGGATGAACTGTTGAGACCCTGGCCACGTAAACTGCCCCCATCATCCCAAGCTCGAATCATCCCAAGCTCGAAGACCAACTGACCCGTCGTCGCAAACCTCTTGGCTCGGCGCTCTCTTGCCGGACTGTCCGCTCACCCAGGTCTTGCCATCTTCATACCTAATTCAGTCCCGCTTATTTCCTGGCCGACTTGGACATGAAGGAGCTGCATACCAATTTGTGGACAGTCCACTGAATTAACGGACAGTCCGTTGTGCTTGGGGACTGTCCAAGGACCGTCCCACCAGCCAGCTCACGTCCCTCTCACCCTGGGCAATGCTGCATGTGATGTTACATTGGTCCCTCCCCTCCCATTTCACAACGCAGTTTCTCCTGCCACTGCCATGCTCCCATGCTCCTGAGAGTCCTGCCCTCTTGCTCGCAACCGCTGTCAACAACCAGAAGTGGTTTTCTTGGCATCATCAGCCCCTTCCCCCTTCTATCTTATGCTCGATATCACTGCTGTCACTGTCATCTCCTTTACACAAGAGGTCTCGAGCAAACCACGTCCACGTTGACGTTCTCACTGCTTTCGCTGCTGTGATGGTGGTCAAGAACAAACACATCGTTCTCATTACACTCCTGTGTGAAACGCGCTCTACATATCTGTCTGCTGACAACACCTGAACATCACAGCCTCCCCTTTCACCTTGGTGCCCCTCCTCCCCCTGCTCAGATCTACTGTACGGATACACCCACTAGCACATCTTTTCGGTAAGCCTCATCCCTCGCCTCGTTGCTGGCTGCTTCCTCACTTGAGCCTATCCAGTGTTTTCATCTCATCTCGTCATCCAATGCTTCATCTCCGCCCTCTTCCCCCGAGTTTATCTCATGTATTCCCTCCATCTCAACATCCTTGTCACCACCCATACTGCTTCCATTAACACTTCTGTCTTTGCTGTCATGACAACCTGTGCTGCTCTCAGATGACCAATCCATCTGCATATTTGCCACATTGTGTTCATCATCACTGCACCAGGTTGATGCCAGCCCAGCTGCAATGCCTGCATCACTGTCTGCTCCACTGTCCGAGTCTGAGGTGGTGTCAAGCTCGCTCATAGATTGTCCATCCAACATGCTTTCATTGCTCCTGCTGACTCTATCCCCTGTCTCACGCCCTGAGCTCTCCTCCTACTCAAACTTGTGCTCCAGCATGGCAACAGCCTGTAGCCTCTCCTAAGCCGGTATGTCATGGTTGATGGCCCAGGGTCACCAACCTCCTTGCAGTCTCAGCAGTAATAGAATATTTTCATCACGTATGGCTAGTCCCAGAGCTCATAGGTACTAGAGGGAGGCAGAGGCAATGTGAAGGTGAATGTCAAAAGTGAAGATGGAAGGCAGTCAGATTCTCAATGGTGAAACAGAGGACCGCACCTGCCCCTTGGCTATTAATCTCTCAAGGTTGGTCATCTTTGAAACAGCTCAATGGTCCAATGCTCATATTTTCATTTAGGTTGTCTGGTTTCATGAGGTTACTCACTTTCTAAACTCTCGCTGAGCTCCTTTGCCCCTCGAGCAACAACAAACTGCTGTTGTTGAGGCTATTATCCCTACCATCTGGTATACTGTGGCCACTGTCAAATTGGACTGTCATCTTGACCTTGAAACCATTGCTCCGCATGCTATATATGCTGAATATAACCCCAAGGTTAGTACATGATGTTTCACTTTTTTGTATGTGACAAAATCAAACTACTCTGACTTGATTCTTCCAGCATTTCATGGCCCCCATTGTGTGTATCCGTGATCTGAAGACTACTGTCCTCATCTTTGCATTGGGCAAGATGGTTGTGCTGCTCATCTTTGTTTCAGGCAAGACTATGCTGACCAGTACCAAGGTAAGATTCTTTCTTCTGTTTGCAGGCTTTGTGCCTGTATTCAGCTTGTAGCTAACACCTGCATGATTTGGTTTGGGATAGGTAGTTTGAGAACAGCTGCTGATGCTACTATGTCACCATCGGATCTGAGAGGAGATCCACACTGTATTTGACACCATCTATTTGGTGTTGTGTAAGTTCTATAAATCTTAGCTAGTTTCCCTTGACCCTGTTCTTCCTCTTCTTGTTATGTTCCTTGTTTGACTTCTTCCTTGGCATGGCCCACACTTTTGATTTTGTTGAGAGTTCTTTTCTGGATACCGCTATCCCAAGGTCCAGGATCAAGGTGAACAAAGACTATAACAGATTCTCATTATTGCATGATTGTAATACACGTTGCATAGATAATTTGCCTATTTAGTTGCCATTGCTTGTTTTCATCTTCCCATATTTTCTTCCTTCTTCATCTAGTATATTTATGACTGCATTCACTGTCCTCTCTTGTTTTCATCTTCCTGTATTTTCTTCCTTCTTCATCTAGTATGTTTATGGCAGTATTCACTGTCCTCCAGTGTCACACATCCACAAATGTCCATACATAGCTGCTTCATATTTCTTATTATCATGATGGTGATTGATATAACCTTATTTGTCTATGCTTGTGCCTTTCTGATATGTCAAGAGTGTCTCTTCTCTGAGGTTTGAATCCCTTCCATTCTGTTATCATCATAGTCCATGTTCACTCCTGCTGCAGCTTGAAGGATCACTACAGCACAGTAGCTGTTTCTGCAGTGTGCAGTGGTCGCATCTGGGAACAGCTGCTATTTTTTTTTGTGGGAGACATTGCGATATATGTAGTGGTCGCATGAATTGGCTCCCTGCTCAGACTCTGCTCAGCTGCTGGTTCTTTTTCTGGCTGTTCTCACTTTTTTCTCATGATGTGTACTTTTGATAATTGCTGAGATCAACTACTGTAACAGCAGGAGGTCTTGGTAGAGCCCTCTCTTGTACGAGCTACCTTCAATACTCAGGAGGCTATTTGTCTCGCACCAACCTCTTTATAGGACACTTCCATCCAGCCCATTCTGCAGCACACTCTCTCCTCTACCTTGCTCTATCTATCCATTCAATGTCCTCAAGTCTGATAAATAGCTTGTGAGAGAGTTTCCTAACCATCTGTGTAAGTATCTTGGTTTTCTTTTTGTTTGCAGTGATGCCATCAAAATGAATGCTTACCTTTTTCTTCTTTCTCTAGGTTGAGAGCTGCCTGATCTGCCACTCTGAGGCTGCTATTACTATCACTGAAGATGAAATAGAAGCTGACTTCATCTGCTTCCACATTACTTGGCTCAGATCCAGTGCTGTCAACCATGTTTGCTGCTGATTGGACATCCCTGTTGCTTGTCAAATCAACCTCTGATTTAGTCTTGTTCTGTCCTTGATTGTCCTTGGCCTCTCCTTTTCTTTTCTCAACTGTGCTAGCCTTCAGCTCTTCTGACACCTGTAAGTTGTTTTTGTAGTCAACCTTAGCACCCTTCTCAGTTATCTTTCTATCTTGCAGATCTTGGACTGAGTTCTGAACATGCCTGGGCTGTTTGGTGTTTGTATCTTGGTTTTTTTGGCTTAGATCTCGTCAGCTTAGGTCTCATATCTTTATTGATGGTCTAGATGTAAGCAACAGCTCCTGATTTCACTGATGTATTTGTGAGTACTGGGTGGTGGGTAGAGTATGCAAGGATGATGTCTCAATATGTGTGTTTATCTACACTTCCTGCACTAATTTCAGCACTGATCTTGTTTCACCAGCCCCTATGCAGTTGAAATTTAGTGATTAGCACCAAACAGTGCTCAGCTTAGCTGAGTTCTCATAGATCTATGAGGTTGTATTGGCAAGATATTGTTTGCCTGCTGCTCAAGTAGTAAGCATTATTGCTTATTCCTTTCTTGTAATATCGCTCATGAGATGAGGCTTCCCTTGCTGTAGCACTGCTCAGACAGGCTTGACTCATCTGCTGGTCCTTGAGTTGTTGGTCTATTTACATTTCTGATTTACATGTGTAGTATTGAACTGTAGACAGCATGGGACCAAATGAAATATATGCAATCTGAGACTTGTTGTGTCTCTGATCAGCCTTAAGGCTCTTATAAAGCTGAGTGTTCAACATCTAATGTCTGTTTGACTGCACCATCTTGCTACCTTATTATCTACCATAGCCTGTCACCAGCCTTTACTGGACCCCACTGGTTACTATGTTGGATCTCAGCTCACCAGTATATATGGGCCTTTCCTGCCTTCTTGATGAACAAGACACTGACTTGGCCATTTCTGATGATGTTGATAGAGAGGGAGAAGTATGTCTGACAGTTGGAGACAACCCATCTTCTGAAGGCCATGCTGCTTCAATAGGCCTCAGTGACTCAATGAAAGACCAACTCAATGCAGTCTCTCATGCAGTCACTGAAAGGACAGCTGAGGATTACCAGCAGTATAACTGATGTTCTGTGCTCATGTTGCTCAGTGGGCCTTAGTACTGGGACTATCTCTCTGACATATAATGTTTATGATTGGCAGTCTCATGGCCACTTGTGAGGAGTATTTACTCAAGAGGGGCCATATCTCTGCTAGGGGCACCTTTTTTATTTCAACACCACATCCCAACTCACCCTACTTTATTGTTGAATAGATTATGAGTGTATGAGCTGCAAATTTTACTCTAGGCTATACACCTCCTCCTATTGGTCCATTGAGACTTGGGCTGACAAGATGACCTCCACAGTTGTGATGAAATCAATGTTGATGGATCTCCATGAGACCTAGCAGAGCAGTGAGTGACATTTACTCATGCACAGAAGATGTGTGCTGCTATGACTTTTGCATTTGGTCACATTCACAGGCTCAGCAACCTTCCATGGCACAAGACCAATACTGGCTATTGGGAAAGAAACTCTTCAGTTGCACTATTTGTATCAACCTATATGCTGAGTCTCAGATGCTGCAAGGTCTGTCTCCTATCACCTACAGTGCCATCAATTCCCATCATCCATTATCTCATGCTAATCTTGAATAACACTATCTCTGATACACAGATCAAGGCCAGTGAGGCACTAACTAGTGCATGTGCTATCACTCCAGTAAGTCAGTGCTATCATATACATGTTAACTGCAGCTCTGACAGTTGAGCTGTTGCCTTAAATTAACAATAGACCTTCATCCTTCATTCAATGCTTTCATTACTAACTCATACTATGGTTATGGACTTGTGGCCACTGGTGACTGGATAATGACTCTCATACAGAAAATCATGGCATGCTTATATGCATATAACACCAATCCCACTCGCTATGCTCTTAGATCCACTTATGCCACTATCTGGTCTAGCTGTTCTAAGAAACAGAGAAAAGCTAAAGACCTTGGCACAACAGGTACTTCAGCTCCTGGTAGTCAAACACTGATCAATTGGGCTGGCCCAGTTTTACAGAGGTTACTCATTCTTGCCTACACTCTTGCATTCACATGTCTACTCCATGTGGATGAGCTCCTCAAAATCCACTCTGAAGACATCACATTTGATCCCAAGAATGATGTTGACAGTCATACAATTTCAGTCACACCTCAATTTCACAAGACCAATCAGCATGGCAGTGGGTATCTTATATCTAATCATTCACAGTACTACTGTTCCTGATTATAGCATATGTAGCTGTTGCTGCTGCTATGCTCCTCAGATATCCAACCATTTATTCTTACTGAGTTTCCAGAATACATGGCCCACCTCTGCCCTGTCAGAGCATATGCCAGCTATGTGAATACATCTGGTGTAGACCAAGGCTATGTGTTCTAGAGAATGATGGCAGACAATAATGTTGCAGAGTCTGAAGTCGCCACCACTGTGACTTGCATCTGCAGCTGAGTAGTTTGAGGCCTTCTGACTACTGTCTTCTAGACCTCAGAGTCATTCTTGGAGTATTTCTGCCTGAACCTGCTTGATATTGGCATTGACTATATTCCATATGGCACTCACTCCTTCTGCTGAGGTAGATGCCAGTGGATGTCTGTTGACCTCTATTGGCCTCTTCAGCAGATTTGTGAATGGGAAGATTGATCAGCCAAGTTTTCCAGCTTGACCATTGTCAAGTATCTGATTTCATGGAATGACAACCCAAGGAACTTCTGAAGGGACTTCTTTGACTTCAACTGTGCTCTTGCTCTCATGTGCCCAAGCTGCTGCCATAATTGCCACTGTGCAGGTGGGATATGAATCACAATAGCTGTGCTCAAATCCAATGTTACCTTTTGTTACATGTATTATAGATATATAGACAAAACATTGTTGATTATTACTCACTATGCAGCCTAGAAAATTATTATAAATCTACTACACTATTACAGCTATGAATATGACTCAGTTATGATGACAACAACAAGCAGACAGTAAGGTCTACTCTCTAGACTCTACTTCTCTCCCTCCAATATGGCCTTTTGACATTTAGCAGCATAGTGGGCAATAGCTGCTGCATCAGTCAGAGTGATAGTCCAATTGCCCTTTCGATACTGATACATAGCTGCAAATGAGGCACTAGCCTCCTGTCTTACCTGAGAGACTATCTCATCATTTGTTTTCACATACTGCTGGACAAGAATCTCCAGGATCCTTGACACAGAAATCTTTTTCCTATCTTTACCAAACTCCTCCCAAAAGAACTTCTCTGCATTCTTGTCAAAAAAGTGTGTAGCAAAAGACTGAAAGGGCCACCAAATCAACATCAGTATCAATTTACCAGTGTGTTTAAATTCTACAGAGCAGAGAGAAACACAATACTTACATTCCAGTTACACCAAGCACACTTGATTGAGCCCCATCAGTTCAGCTGACCACGAGGAGCATATGTGAAGACATCCTGCCAGTACTTCACTGCCACTGGATGACTAGGGAACACTTGGTGGGATCCCAACTCAGATGAGTATCATCCCAGACCTTGAAAAGCCTTGGAAGGTTCTGAGTAAGTAAAGTAGTGTTCATAGGTGGGAGAGTGAAGAACTTGAAGGTGAGAATAGTACCATTGCTGAGCATGAGTATCCTCTCCAGCTTGACATCACTGGCTATGGGAGGGGATGGATGAGGTGGCAGTATTGGCAGTAGTGGAAGCAATAATGGAGAAACAGCTACATGTTGCTGCACAGCTCTCAAGGTGACTTCAGGCATAGCCAGAGGCAGTTATCTTTCACTATGAGTGAGAGACAGTAACAGGTCTATCTGTTGGGAAACAGGAGCCAGTTCACATCTACCTGGCTGAGGCTGAGATGCAGTTGAAGTAGCTAAGCATAGTATATGGTGGTCCTATGAATTGGTGCATATAAGAGCTCAGCAGACTGTCCCTTTGCTTCATTCTGCTTGACATTTTGCTGGGCCTATGTGAATGGTGAAAGCAGCAGTGGGAAAGGTGAATAAAGGCCATTGGTGAGTAACAGTATAGCACAGATGATAAGTAAGAACCAGTCAGTCTCACCCAATAGCAGAAAAACTCTCTCTGCTGAAGAGTATGAGTGTTTACAAGGCACTCCATCATGAGCTGTGGCTCGAGTCCACAGCTGATGGTACTTGTGCTTAGCAGTACCTCATCAATATTGTCTACACTTGAGCCAAAGAGATAGGCCCTCTCCCACACAGATGCCTTGGCTGCTATCTTCTTGCTGCTCACTTGAGCTCCACATCAGTGCTGCTTCTGTACACCAGGTGACAGGCTGTCAAGCAGATGGAGGAGACAGAGAAGAGCAAGTGTGTCAGAAAGTTCAGAAAGAATGAAAAAGAGAGCAGTCCACTTACTGTTTGGCCCACTCAGCCTGGCCTCCAGCACTGAACTCATACAGCTGCTGGCACAAGGTGTCCATGTTTCCCTTTCTACTGAGTTTAAAGCTACAGCAGAGGAGAAAAAGCTTTGGGTACATCAAGAGTTTGCTATAATGAGGAGACAGCAGCAGCACCAGTTTCTGGTCCATGAACAGCCTTAACAAACAAAGAGAAGCAGAGAGAGCTTGCACTTACATCACAGTTATTACAGCAGCATACTTGCCATTGCTGTTGCATTCACCAGGTGACAGGATCTGTTTGATATTGTTGCCTCCACAGTCATTCACATCTTACTTTCTTTTCTTGGAGTCAGCAACAGCAGAGGAGCAGGGCACTGGTGAGGGTGAAGGTGGTGGCAGAGGTGGAGAGGCCATTCTAGTGTCTGAGTACATGAGTCTGACAATTGGGAGTCTAATGAGACAGAGAGCAATGATGGCCAAGTGAAGTGGGATGAGAAGGTTGTAGAGCCAGGATGGAGTCAGTACTGAATCTGCCCAGTCACTCAAGTTTGAAGTACTGAGAGCAGTACCAGCAGCAGAGGAGGAGAAGGAGAAATGAGTGGTGATACTGGGATTGGTGGTGATAACTGGGACAGGAGCAGCAGTTGGAGGGATGTTAAAAATGGCAACAGGAGTGGGGTCTGGGTGCCAGTCATCCCACTGGTCAAAGGCCAAGGTCGACAACAGGAGTGATTGAGTACTAGTGCTGAGGGCTTGGGGCAGGGACTTGAAAAAATGAATGGGTATATTAGTTTAGTGGGATTATGATAACTCAAAATGCTTGTGAGGACTACAAATTAACTGGTCCAACTAAAAGGGGCAGGAGCAATGGGTACAGAGAGAATGCAAGAAGGAAGAGAGAGTGGCAAGAAGAAGAGAAGAAGAGAGGAGTGCCTGACAGGCAGGTCAGTCAGTGATATGCACCAGCTGTGATGGCAATGAGGACAGTGTGTTGAGAGTCGAGAGGCTCCACTATCCATTTCAGATGTGTGGGAACCTGAGTCCCTTGATGGGAGTGATAGCTACCCCTGGGAATTCCAGGCCAGCTGGACATCTTGTGTTAACAGTAATATATGGGGGTTGGGAGGGAAAGGAGACAAAGGGCTGGCACAACAATCCTCAATGAGTGAGAATGATGAAACTCTAGAATAGCAGAGGACCAGCAGAATGACAAAACTCCCAGGATAGCAATAGCATGGCCTGTGATAGATGGCAGTATTTCTCTCCCAAATTGAGATGACCAGGATGCCTTGGGGGCTGCTGCTAAACAGACCCAAATACCACTGGCACTACCCAATGCCTTGGCTTGTTCCAAAGTGTCTCATGTTTGGCTGAAACCCTGAGTGCCCAAACTACACCAAACTGGGACAGTCCCTTCCCCTCATGTGAGCGGTGGCTGTGACAGGGACTATGAACAATCCAAGGGAAATATGATGCAACTGTCTTATTTGCACCATACATGCCATTTTAAGAAATGTCATCCTATGCTCTTACTTTCTGAAATCAAATGCCTGGATTCCCACTGGGACTAGTCTTGGTGCAAGACATGCATTTGCCCATCACTTCCAAATCAGGAAGATTTAGCTGAACCTGCACTGGAACTACATTTGGGAGGACCCTAAATAGTATTTATAGAGGCTGTGTCCAGGTTTGGACATCTGAAGGCCCAAAATCCCAGGAAGGTCATGTCAAAGTTCAGACAGGTGCTTGCTGCCACAGGCAGAAGCTGGAGCTAAGTCTGGACATCTAGAGGGGCTTTCTGCACCAAGGTAAGCACCGGTCGGAAGCTGGGACAGGCAGTGCTGGGATGGTGGAGACTACATGGGGTGATAATACAAACTAGTCATCATGTTTTCTGTGATATTGTTCTTGCATTTTTGGCAGCCTTTTCCATTTAGAGCTGCCAGACTGTGAGACTGCAGGCAAGAATGCAAGGCATATATTAGTCATATCCTTATCCAATATTTCTGCTGCATCTCGAATTAGCATACAAATTTTCAGCCCAGTCATACACAGCATTTTCCACTCAGTAGGATTGTTAACCATGCCATATCAGACAAAGGCTTTTGCACACATTCTTCCTCAGGAACATCACGAAAAAGTTAGGTGCCAGATGAGTATTATATAGTCAGATCTGGGACTGTTTGTGATTATCTTACCTAGTCATAGCTAGATCTGGTAATATAATCACTTGTCTGGTGCTTAATGTTTTTGTGATGAATTTATTGTTGTACTCAAGAACAAGCTGAATGAAGAAGATGAAATAAATATTGTCACATCTTGTGGAGATACTGGGCAGCTCAAAGACTTGAAGGCAGGCATATCATAATTTTTGGCAGTGATGCGAGTTTTTCTCCAAAGAAAGAAATAAGTGTACAGAATCTTTGTAAATTAGTGCTATATCAATGTGAAAATATGAAAAACCACAAATGTAATTTTTAGTGATTTTTTCTGTATTTCTTTGAAAGCTGTTTCCTGATTTGGACATCTTAACGGCCTTTGGCAGAGGCTAGATGCTAGTTTGAACACCTGCCAGTGGGTTTTGGGAGGTTTTGGTTTGGACATCCAGACCCCAAAATCACTGATTTTGTACAGTCTCTATAGGCACTATTCAGGGTCCTGTTCAGACTATGGTGTGGAGCACCTAAAGACCACTACTTTTGTGCAGTGGCCATCTCAGCTGAGACAAGGACCAAAAATAAAATAAAATAAAATAAAATAAAATAAAATTGTTGGGCTGTGCACTCCTCAGTTCATGTTTGGTTTGATATGTAACCTCATGAATTAATGTGTAGACAATTTTTTTAATGAAATAGCTTTCCATTCTTTCTAATCCATAGGTTGTCAAAAGGGCTGGAGGTTGCACTCAGCTGCAAATACTTGAAGATTTCATCATCTCCAATCATCAGCTCAGGTATCAGACTCTGAAGAGATCAAAATTCTTGAACAACCACTTGAAACTTCAAGCATGAGAACAGCATGGGAAAATGATAAGACAGGGTGGACAGGTAGAGTGTCTAATGATGCCAGGATTGGTAATGCAGTGTGAAAAGTGTCCCAAAGATGGTACTGAGTATTATGCATGATGGATTATTGAACTCTAACCTAAATTTTTTTTTTTTTTTGTCATCCCTTCTTTTCCATATACCATCATCACCTCAGTTTTGGTCGTGCATTTGTATTCACTATGTCAGATAATAAGTCTTTGTATATACATGGTTTGAAGAATCATCCTTGAGATGAGGACATCAAAGTTGAGTCAGAGGCTGAGATATCGAGCCCCACTCCATTGCAGAGGGGTGACACTGAGATGGCAGGCCTCTCTACTCCTCATGCATCAGTCCTCTCTGTTGGGCCACCCGATCCTGTTATGCCTGTCCCTTGCAAGAGCAAAGGCAAGAAGAAGTGTAGTTTGGTTATTGCTGAGCTCATGCCCCCTCCTGCCCACCTGGTGCCTTCTGCATCATGCCTGACTACTCCTGCTCCCCCAGTCTCTCCCTCTCTGGCTACTGGCAGTCTTTCTCCAGGGGCAAGTGCTTTTGCTCCTCACATCCAGCCTCTCTCTGCTGCTTTCTGGCTCTCTGCTGCTCCTTCTGCTGCTTTGGTGGATAGGATCACCTCTCTCAATGACTCCCTTGCTGCCTTGGCTAGCAAGCCTTGGTCTGACCTGCAGGACCTTATGTGCTTTGCATGTGCTCTGTCTGTTACAACAGGGCATATATTTGCTGCTCAAGAGCATCTTCTCCTCTTTGATGATTCTCCCAACATGCCCACCTTGGCTTTGGCCATACATGACATGCTTTCTCATGATACCCTGCAGTGTCCCCCTCCAATCCATGGAATGGCTGACTCAGCTGCTCCTCCCCCCTCTGCTCCAGCATGTGGTCCTCCTTTGGAGGCCACTGCCCATTCTCTTCTGGCTCCCAAGCCTGCTCTTCCCCCCTGGCCTGCTCAGTCTGCCAAGCGTCCCCCTCCTCCCTCCAGTGTCAAGTATAGTTACACTGACACTGTTCACAATGTGACGTCTCTGGTCAATTTGGCCAAGACAGTCTCTGACCTCCCTTCTGATCACATTATCACAATGCATCAGGCTTCTGTCCTGCCTGCTGCTCCTAAGCAGAAGATCAAGTCTACCATTCCTGGTCCTTCCTGGCAGCAGGTCCTTGTCAAGATTGACCCCCTTCCCTCCTCCTCGCAGTTCCCAGCTTTGGTGGGTGCAGCTAACTGTTCTCTTAGTAAGAGTGACCTTTGGGTCAACTCATGCCATTTCACATATGGGGGGATTTCCCTCCTTATGTCTCATGTTACTTTCCAGGGTGAAATAGACCTGGTAAAAGCTGGTATCTCTTGCCTTCTCTCTCTTGCTGAGGGTGGAGTTGAGACAGCTCTTCTATGCTCACAGTCCTATCTTAAGGTCATGGACATTCCCTTTTTTAAGGCAGATGGCTAGCAGGTCACTGCTGATGATGTTTGGGCAGTCATGGGGAGGTCCCACATAGCTAGCCTTTTCACTCTTGTGAATAGCCCTCAGGTTATGTGCAATTCCTGCTATGCCGACACTGCCACTATGTAGTTTGACATGCTCAATTCCTAGTTAGATGCTACTGCTAAGCACTTGATTGGCTCCTCTTTCCAATTCAGCCTAGCCTTGTGCTTTGTGTGTGTGGCCCACTCCCACTCTGGCATCCCTTTGTGTCAGCATTGCTGGTGCTGGGGGCACTTCACTCATGCCTATTGTTCTCAGGCCCCCTGATGTCCTCGGTGTGCTGGTCCTCATACTGAGGCTGGCTACTATGATCACACTTCCTGCTGCAGGGGTAGCCCCTCTGCAAAGCCACCCCAGGAACCAACCCCCATGGGAGCCCCATGCCCACATGCCATGCATTGTGTGAACTGTAAAGAGGAGCACAGTACCTCTGACTGACAGTGCCCATTCTGGCACCACTGCTTTGACCAGGCATAGTTGGCTAAAAAGTTGGCCCTCTTGGACTTGTGGAAGGTGATTCAGGAAATTTCTCAGAAGACAGCGGAGGCTGAGTGCAAGGGTAGGTGCACACTTGGCCATCACCACTGAAACCAAAATATCAACTAGGCCCTCATGTGAAGGGGGGTGTCTGATCAGGTTGACTGCAATAGATGTTTGGACTTACTAACTGTTCTGTTATTATGTAGTCATTCTTGGCCTCTAGTTTAGCTTGTAACAGTACCCTGGCCTACTAAGCCAGGACTGGACTGCTATTGCACACTGGTATATAAATTTTTGAGTAAAAAAAAAAAAAAAAAAAAAAAACCCCAATTTTTTGTTACAGAAGTCTTTGGTGGAAGAAGTGATTGAGGAGGCTGGACAAATTTGTCTGGCAATTCCAAAACATCACTGTGAACTCAACATGATTGAGTATTTCTAGAGATGTATCAAGCAGTGACTTTGCAAGCATTGTGATTATATAGTCACAACACTCTCTTATCAAGTGTGTCATCATCAACATCACAAAAAAGACACATAAAGAGTCTGACTATGGGAGACTAACAACACTTCAGCAAAAAATGCCTCTTGCATTGGCTTTGGTGGACACTGTCCTCATCCGAAAATGGCATGCTCACTTTTTCTGCTAGGTTGATACTTATTGTGATGTTCTTTCAGCTCATAATACTCAATTTCAGGTTCAAGTATTCAGTTCACACAAATACATGTCTTATTGACAAATTCCAGATAATATGGCAGGGATATTTAATTAGATTAGATTAACCCAATATAGAAAGCATCTTCCAAAATAGGGGTTGTTTATGTAATCTGGTCATTGTCATACAAATACAAGATATGAACTCTGTCAATTCCAGCTCAAATAAAAATCCTTTTGGACATTCTACTCAGGTTGCTAAATTATGCAATTTGTACATAAAACTAAGAATTCTGACTCAATATGAGGGACTTAATCCAGTTTGCACAAAAGTAGTGGTCTTTAGGTGATCTGCACCATATTTGCCTTGATATAATTCACACATGCCACTCTCACTATCTTCTCTGATTCCTCCTTCTTAAAGCCTATTCAGATAGCAATGATACTAAATGTTATGGTGATACTGGATTACTTATAAATCAAGCACATTAGGTCATCCTCTACAGAAAGCCTAACAAAGAAGACTCTTCATATTAGCATGTTCCAAGTTACAAATAACTCATAGGTACTTAATTATTAATAGATGAGGTCTATTAATAAATTAAGAGTCTACTAACTCCTCAAGAGATTCTTCACCACAAGTATTAAGATCAGTGATATAGAACTCAGATCAAAGTTCTATATCGAGAGTGACTTATTTCAATAAGCAGAGAGTAACACTTTATGACTTAATCACTTTCATACTTTAGTTGAGTTAAGAGACTCTATTCTTGAGGCTCCACCTAACCAAGTAGAAACAATAGTTTCTCCTTGTTAGTTGAGCTCACTTATATACTACTTGTACATGTTTGCTCATACTACATAGACGACTACATAAGTACATAAGTAGAACCTTCTGGAACATTGTGGAACATTCTAAGAATAGTATAGAACAAGGTAAACAACTCATAGAATATTGTAAACAAAGAACTAAGAATATCACAGAACAATGTAAACACATCATAGAACATTGTAAACAAGTTCTATGAATAGTATTCATGTTTGTCTTAGTAGATATAGCCTATATATACTAACTAAGACAAATAGAAACAAATAGAGGGAAATTGTATTGTTCATAATATTATCTCTTTTGTATATAGATGTCCTCATCTATCTACATACTAATTGATATGTCCTTCTCCAGCCATATTGTACTTGGCTACATTGTCATATTCATATGGTTCAATAAGGTGCTCACTATCATTCTCCATGATGGAAGGTCTTATACCTGTGTGAGAAGTTGATTGGTAATGGAAAGTGTTTCCTGAACTGGATGTGTTCCAATTTGGTAGGGAGGTCTTGAGTTTTCTAAAACTCTGGAGATCATGATGACATCCTCACTGCTTCAGCTGCTTTCACTGCTTAACAGAAGGGTTGGGGTGGTAGGTTGGTCTGAGATCTGTAGTGTTGATAGGTCTCATGGGAGAATGTTGTTCAGATCCAGATCTGATATTGGCAATGCAGGGGGTGTGATTGCTAGTTGATACACTGGGCTGAGTGGACTATATTAGAGCATCTCGGACTCTGGACTAGGTGATAGCATTAGAAGAAGTGGTGGTATGGCCATTGGGCTGGTTATAGTATATAGCCAGTACTATAGAACCTGTGGGTAGTGTTAAGTTCCTGTTGGGAATGAGATGGAATAGACACAGAAGGGTCAGAAAGGGTCAGAGACAATCTATGCAGAGACAGAGACAGAGGCAGAGGTGCGAGATCAGAGGAGTTGGAAGGAGTTGGGAATGGACCTTGGCTTCAGCTTATATGCTGTGCCATTCCACTGTCAATGGTCTAATTTAGGAACAAGAGAGAAAGGACTTAGAGGACTTATAGGACAAATAGTTTAGAGTTGGAATAATCAAGAGTGTTGAACTAAGTCAATTATCAGACTGCTGAATACATGACCGTAATCTGCTACTTATAGACCTATGAAAAATATTGGAAAGTGATAAACAAGAGAACAGAATAAACAGAAAACTATGCAATGTGACAGGTATGTGATGGAGACAACAGAGAGATAATGAAGAGGAATGACATAGTATGAAGAGTGGGCATAGAAAGGGAAATGGGCAGTGACATATGAAGTATGAATAAAATCATAAAAGGCAGGCGTAATATAAAAGAAAATGTGAAGGTGGAACAGAAACTATCAGTATTGAGCAGAAGGGTGTAGAAAGAAATAAGAACTAATAATTGATGGGAATAAAAGGTGAACAGAATCAAAAGGGAGATAAGCAGAAGTATGTGGGAATATTCAGAAACCAATAATATACAAAAAAGTGATAGAGTAATAAATGGTAGGAATAGAAACAGAGTAATATGGAAACAGTCAGTATTAGTTGGGTCTGTCCAGAGATGTACAAGTTGTAACAGATAGTTGCTATCCAGCAAGTCCTTGATAAGGATTTCTGGGGCAATACTTGGTGTAATGTCCAGGGGTGAAAGTGTCACAATATCCACAGTAGTACTCATGACATTCCATCTTGCGATGACCCAGACTCAAGTTGGAACTTTCATTCTTAGGGTTTTTGGGTGAGAGCAATTTAGTGGTAGGAGTTTTTGCTCCTTTGAGTTCACCAATGAGCTGAGTCATTGAAGATGGGAAAGTTTAAGTGAGTTTGTTGAGTCTTTTATACTTAAGGAGAACCTTGTTTGAAATTTTGAGGTGATTTTCAGGTTCCCATGAATCTTCAGTTGCTCTATAGCCTGAGCAATGAATTAGATATTCATAGTGTAGGGTTAGAATTGCTTCAATTTCATATTCCTCTTCTTCTGACATGAGTGTAGGAGGTGGTTCCACATGGTGTTTTCCATAAATAATGTTCTCAACTGCTGGCATGAGGAGAGATGCATGAAACTTGTTGTGAATCTTCCACTTTGGTGGTAGTTTTAATTCATAAGTGGTAGGAGAAGTTTTTCAGATTATTGTGAAGGGTCTTTCTCTTTGTTGGTTGAGTTTCTTCAATACATATGGTACTGGAAGATTTCTGTTATCCAACCATACTTTGTCTCCAACTTTAAATGGTGTCTATGCTTTGTTCTTTCTATTTGCCATAATAAGGTGTGTTCATTCATGCACTTCTAGAGCAGCTTCTCTAGCTTTTTGTAAGAAGAGAGATTTCTCATCTATGAATGGTATTCTTGTTTCTTCTTTTGATATAAATGTTTTG
>KQ962665.1:103759-115206 GCA_001563735.1 Leucoagaricus sp. SymC.cos
GCAGGTGTATGTTGTCTTTCTGCATGTACTTTGGTGTTGTATACAAATTCAATGATAGGAAGAACTCATTTCTATGTATTAGGGTGTTTTGAGATATACACTGCTAGGTAGAACTCAATCTCCTGATTGTATCATTTGGTAGTTCCATCAGTTTGAGGATAGTAGGCAGTGGATAATACAGGTGTAATATCAAGTTTCTTATATAATTGTTGTATAGATCATGCTGCAAATTGTGGATCTCAATCCAAAATAATCTTTTTAGGAGTTCTATATTTAGAAAATGCTTTCTCGATCAAGATGTCCACTATATCATCAGCTGTTGTAGTCTTCCTTGTAGGGGTTAGGATTATCCCTTTCATAAGTCCATGGTCCACTATGGACAAAATACAATTGAATCCATCATCTGGGGGTAAGTTGGTGATGAGATCCATAGATATTTGTGAAAATGGTCATATGGATTGAGGTCCTTTGATTGGTTGCATTGATAGTTTAATGGAATGTCAGTTAATTTTGTACTGCTGACATGTGGGACAACCCTTAATATAATTTCAGATATATGTATGCATTCTAGGCCAGTAAACTTCTTCATTTAATTTCCAAAGTGTTTCCATGATTCCAGGATGTCCAGAAGTCTTATGATCATGTATACATTGTAATAACATATGTTTCATATCAGGATCATCAGAAATTATGATTTTTTCTTGATATTTATAGAGACCATCTTCAATTTTGAAGTGATCAGAAGTTGGCATATGATTCTGTACTTCTTTTGATAGAAGAAGTTCAGTGTCTTCTTTGGTTAAGAAGTTGATGATCTCCTTGTGAACATGATTTGTTTTTAGTTTTTCTGTTATCTTTGTTGTGATAAATCTTTTGGGGAGTATGGCTATCATCTCTTTATTGTCCATTCCTTCAGGTTTAAGATCTGGTCATTGGCTTAATGCATCTGCTAACAGATTCTTTTTTCTAAGTAAATATTGGATTTTGTAATTGTAATATGTCATTTTGAGAGTCCATCATAATTGTCTTCAATTTAGATGCTGTAGTTCTCTAATTTGGGTAAGATTTTTATGATTGGACCATATGATTATTAGATGTAGTGATCTATCTAGATAATATCACCATGTCTTTAGAGCTTTGATAATTGCAAGGAATTCTTGATTAGAACAATGATAATTTTGTTCTGCTGGTGTTAATGCTTGAGAGAAATATGCTATGGGGTGTTTGTCACCATTTGAATCTCTTTGTAATAATACTGCTCCTGTTGCATATTGTGAAGCATCACATTCTAGTTCAAACTGTTTAGTTTGATCTATCATGTGTAGTATAGATTGTTGATAGAATTTCTGTTTAAGTTTCTTGAAGGCTTGTCTGGCTTCATTGGTGAATTGAAAGATTGTTTTCTTTCTAAGTAGTTGATTTAATGGATGTGCTATTTTCGAATAATTCTTTATGAATTTTCGATAGAAATTGCAAAATTCAATAAATTGTCAAACATGTTATTGAGTTTTTGGTTTGGGCCAATCCTCAATTCCTTTGAGTTTAATTGGGTCCATTTTGATTTTGTCAGATGTGACTATGATTCCTAAGTATTCAAGTCATTGGACTTTAAATTTGTATTTTTCTGTTTTCAGGTAGAGTTTGTTTTCTTGTAGTATTTGAAGAACTTTTTACATTAATTCTGTAAGTAGTTTTCTAGTTGTGACATGGATAGAAATGTCATCCAGAAAGATGATTACTCCTCCTTTGACAATAAGATCATTAAACAATATATTCATCATTGTTTGAAATGTCGCTGGAGAGTTGGTTATTCCAAAGAACATAACCAATAGTTTATATAGACTATTAGTTGTTCTAAATGCTCCTTTTCATTCATCTCCTTCTGCTATTTGAACATTATTGTATCTGAGTTGTACATCAAGTTTCATGAAATATTTTGATCCTTTTAATTTGTCTAGGATGTCTGTGATATTTGGAATAGGATGTGCATTTTTAATAGTGTTTTGATTTAAATATTGATAATCTTGACAAGGTCATAGATCTCCTTCTTTCTTTTCTATGAAAAAGAAGGATAATGCTATAGGAGATTTTGATGTGCAAATATATCTCTTTCATAGGTTTTTGTTTATAAATTTATCCATTTCTTGTTTCTCTTTTGGTGTAAGGTGATATATCAGCATTCATTTTGCTATAAATTTGGGTTTTGTTTTGATTTTATGATCCCAGAGTCATCTAGGTGGCATCTTTTCTGATTCTTTTTTATTGAAGACAGAAAGATATTTCTGAAATTGAGCTGGTACTACTTTGAGTGGGTCACTTTCTCATTTGATCACCAATTTGTTGTGAAGGGTAGTGGCTGTGTTTGTTTTATTGATCACTTCTATGTGATTAATGACATCAATATAATCATCAATATCAACATGAAATATTATCATAATATCTGTATCTTTATTTCTCCATCATAGTAACAGTTTTTGCCAATCAATATTGGGATTATACTTATTTAACCAAGTCATTCCAATGAATAATTGGTGTTTCCCTAGCTTGATAATTTTGGGTGTATTGTCATGACTTTCTTGTTGATAGTTATTTTTAGCTTGGAGTAGTGTGTACATTATCCAGCTTGATTTCGTGATCCATCAGCATTGTAAGTTTTTGATGGTTTGTTTAAAGGAAATTTTGGAAGATTATATTTTTAAACCAATTGAGGATCAATGAAATGTCCTGATGCTCCAGAATCAAGTAATGCTTCAATAGAGTGTTGATTTCTACCAATGTGTAGAGTCATTAGAATTGTTAATGCTTTTCCTCAGTTAAGAAGATCAACAATGTTAATTTGATCTTCTGATTGAATCAAAAATTTTTATCTTCTTTGTCTTCTTGGTTGTCTTTATTGATTAAATAAACCATTGAATTAGGGTCTATTTTTCTCTTTCTTTTCCCTTGTGACTGGTTTGTCTTTTTAAGGTTTCAGGTAGGACAAGAGGGTTGTTTAGACCATAGAGCATTAGAGTGTTTGGTAGGAATTTTTCTTGGATGTAAATAGGCTTGTCTTTCTGGGCAATTCCTGTAAAAGTGACCTTTCTTTTTACAGAAGAAGCATTGTCTGTTTCTGAAGGCCATTTATTGTTTGTCAGTAAGGACATTGTTGATGAGGTGGTTGAGATAATCAATGTGTTCAGTGGGCTCATCTTCTCTTTTACTTTCACTATCATCTGTTTCATCTTCTGATTTATTGTTATAAATGTCATCTTTTTTGTCCTCATCTTTGATAGATAGTCAATTGATTGAGTGGTAAATCCTATTGACATCCATGTCCCATTTGTTTCTTTTAAATTTAAGGAGTATGGCATCTTGTGTAATGTCTTTATACCTTGGACCATTGCCTCAGTATGTTCTTCTATGTCTGTTTGACTTTGAAGATTTGGAAGATTTTCTATACCTTGCAGAAGATGATCAAAGACCAAATTTATGTTGCTCCTGAACAATCCTGTAAGCATTTTGTGCTGCTGTTTTCCATTTATTCAATGTGATAGGATTTGATCTGATTGTTTCAACAGCAATATCTCTGTCCAATCCTTCCCTGAAAGTGGCTCATAAGGAAGTACTATCTTGTAGTCCAGCTTTTGATGCAAGGACTGAGAAGTTGCTGATATATTCTTCAATATATCTGCTGTATTGTTTACAGACTCATAATCTTTGCTCTGCTTTGTAGGCTTGTTGGATGGGTGCAAAGGCTTATTCCATTACTGTTTCAAATATTGCCCATATTGGGAGAATGGCATGGATTGTGATATAATCTTGTTTCCAGTTTGCTGCTGCATATTTGCATAATCCAAGGGTATATTAGACTTTCTGTTCATCAGTTGGGGCTCTGATTGAATCAAAATATAATTATAGGGATATGAGCCAGTCTCTAAAGGTATCTGGGTCTCCATTGAAGTTCTCAGGTTTTGGGAACTTGATAGTATTGGATGCTAGAACTGCTGCTATTGCTGGTAAATTTCCTCCTGGTGGATTTCCTCCTGGTGGATTTTCTCCTGGTGGATTTCCTCTTGGTGGACTTCCTCTTGGCAGAGAGTGTGAGGGGGTATTTCCTGTATGTTTTGTTCCACTTGGTCCTGCTCTAATATTGAGGGAAGTATTTGATGGGTCTGTTGCCTTTTCTTTTCCCTTAGATATATGACAGAGTTTCAGGAGTTGGATAGTTTTGTCTCTTGAATTGGTGTTTGGGTCAAAAGGTGAGTAGATTGATGATTCAGTAGGTGTGAGTAATTTATAATTATGTTGGAAGTATTTTTCGACATCTTTGATATTACTTGTCTTTTTACCAGGTCATAATAATGGATTATTTGTTGTAGGGGATTGTTGGCTTTTATTGGTTTTGGGCTCTGTAGGCTCGAATTTTCTGGGAAGACTAGTGGTGAAGATTGGTGGCTTTTGTTCCTCAGGTGTGATTGATAGTCTGCTAAATTATCAGATGAGAGGTTCTGTTGTGATTCTAAGACTTGACTGATCAAATACTTGTTGGACTTTGGGTGAAAAACCTGTCCATATTCCATGGGTTTTGTCTTTTTCTGGGGAATTTGGACTGTTAGGTCTGGTTTCTGGTTTGAAATCTGGGTTTTGATAGTCATTGGGATTTTTGAAGGCTTCTTGATATTCGATGTCGAGGTTTTGAATATATTTTTTGGAGAATTTGTAGGAGTTATCAGGTTTGTCTGGATCTCTATATTTCCAGATATTTTTGGGTTCAGTTTTCCAAACTCTTCTTGACCAGTATTTACTGTAGAAGGTGATGGTTGTGTTGGATGGGATTGAATACCATGTTTTGAATGATTTTCAAAAGATATTGAATGAAATAGATATCCTAATCATCTGCACTAATCACACTTGCACTTTAGAGCTGCCATGGTGAGTTATTTTACTAGTATACTTCTAGCACTCAGTTTCTCTAGACCAGGTAACAGAGATTATTATGGAATTCAAACCTTGATTTCTAATCAGGATGTGACCCAATATTATTGAAATCAACAATAGACTTTCCTAGGCTATCACAGGCTAAGTTTAACTCTTAGTAGAGTGACTGCTAAATGATTTCAACCTATAGTCAGGTACACTTGAACCCTTTGCATTACATCACTTCTTTATCCAGTACTCCCATCACCTTAGGTGGTAAACAAGTGCAAACATCTCCATCGTCGTCTTTATTATTGCACACAGTCCCATCCACCTCATCGATCTTGGAACCGAGTACTCCCTGCTGCCATGTCCGACCCCCCACTTGCAAATCCAGGGGCGCATGCCAATCTGTCGATGGCATGCCTTGCTGCATCGTCATCTTTCGACCACCCTCCCCCTCGCACTCCTTTGGCCTCCTCTGGTGCTAGGCTGCATCCTGGCCCTGGAGGGGATGTCCCCGACGAAGCTCTTCTTGATCCCGGCCGTATACCCAGGATGGCTGCCAGGACCAGTCGTGTTGCCCACCATCATGGCAGGCAGCGTGGACCACTTTATTCCAGCAGGTCCCGCTCATGGTCTTCTGCTGCATCTTCTTCCGAGGAGGAGGGTTCCCCCACTCCTTCGATACCTCATGCCTTCTTCCAGGAGAGCTCTTCATCTCAGGCGGCTGTTCAGCTGCCTAGTGCTCCTCTGGGGCCTACCCCTCTTGTGCTGGATGAGTCCTTTGGGCTCGATGCTAACTTTGAGGCAGTGAAGGTCTCCTTGTGCCGTGCCTTGGATTATATGCACCAAGTGCACGATGCTAAGATGTCTGTCCCTCCAGACTTTGGCCCCTTTATCACGAAGATGGCTGAGTTTGCTGTTTATGATCCCTGAGCTTTGCTCCTTGCAAACCCCGAGAACGCTCTTATCTCTGAGACTGTGTTTGATGCGGTCTCAGCTTATTTCCCTGTTCCTCCCAAGCCATCAGAGGACATTACTATGCACAAGCCTACTGCTCCACCTGTGGAGATTGTCTCTTCTCAGATCACTGTTCAGGCTTCTGCCCCCCCTCCCTCTAGTGTCCTGGCTTGTGTGCCTGAGAATGCCCTGGCTGGACCTACTGGGAGTGTTCCTGCCCCGCCACCTCCTGGGCTTCCTAAGCCCCAGGGTATCAGGAAGGCGAAGGCTAAGAAGACTGCCGAGAGGAAGACTCTTTCCAAGGGAGTCCCTCCTCCTGTGCCCACTGCATCCAAGCCTGGCGCTAAGTCCTTTGCGGCTGCCGCTGTGGCTAAACCTGCACCTGTGGCAGATTCATCTGGTTCCATGGAGAACCTGGTCAACGTCGCCAGGTCCTTCCCCAACCTCACTCCCTCTGCCATTGTGGCCCTCTTACAGGCTGATCAGGCAGCTGCTCACCCTCCTGCTCCTGCTTCGGCAGTTGCGGGGTCCAAGCACCCCATCACGCCTTCTGCTCCCACACCTCCTGCGAAGAAACCCAAGGCTACCACCCAGGGGCCTTCCAGGAAGCAGGTTCTTTTTGTCCTGGCTGATTCCACAGTCAGGCCCAATCTCGAGGAGATCCCCTGTCTCCTCAACCGCTTTTTGGCAGCTCACAACATCGTCGGGTTCCGTGTGGAGTCCGTGATGGTCACTTATGGTGGCTGGTCTATTCTGACTAGCAATGTTCCTTCGCTCGAGCAGCTTAACCTCATTCGTGAGTGGCTGACTGGGCACTTTACACCGGTGGGCTGCGAGGCCTATCTTCCTGCATCTAAGAGCTACCTCAAGCTCATTGACGTTCCTTTCTTGCATGCTGACGGTGCACGCACATCTTCACAACATGTTGAGGAGGTTATGCGGCAGTCTTCACTCTGCAACCACTTCGTCTTGGTGGGCCCCGCTCGGGTGGTCCACAATTCTCGTGTGTCAGACACAGTGATGGCGTACTTTGAGGTCTGGGACTCTCAGAGGGGCACTCGTGCCGCTAACCTCGTGGGATGCTCCCTGCAATTCAGCCACTGGACTGTTCGGATCCTGGAGGCTAATGCTAACCCTGGTGCCTCTTTGTGCCAGCGTTGCTGGACTTGGGGGCACTTGTCTAAGTCCTGTCATGCTAAGGCGCCTCAGTGCCCATTGTGTGGCGGTCCTCACTACCAGGATGGCCATCGTGCCTTCATTGGCTGCTGTAAGGGGAACCCTAGCCAGGGAATTCCCAAGACCCTGGAGAGCCAGCCTTGCCCTCACCCCCCTTGCTGCCTAAACTGTTGTCAGGCTCATGCTGCTACATCCAAGCAGTGCCTGTTCTGGCGCCACCAGTTCAACAAGGACTGGCTGCACACTCATTATCAGGAGGTGCACTCTCATCATGCTGTTCGCTCTCCTACTTCTGACCGCGTTCCTTCTCATGTCTAGCGGCCCTACTGAGGTGTCATCTGGAGTAGTGAGGGATGTTCGAGTTTTTTCTCAGAATGTTAATAGGAACTATGTACATCTGGATATGTTACTTGAGAATATCAAGGACACTTTTGATATTGTTTTTATTCAGGAACCTCCTTGGAGGACCATTAGACAGACAGTATCGATAGCCTCTCCAGAGAGCGATGATGTCGTGGGTGCTCCTAAGCACCCTGCTTGGCTATATATGGTAAGGACTCCTACTGATGGCCACCCCCCACGCGTCATGGCTTATGTCCATAGGCATTTGGCTTGTCTTTGTCCCTCCATGCAGCGGGACATTATTGACCACCAGGATATTTTTGTCCTTTCTCTCTTCACTTCGAAGGGGGCAGTGAACCTCCTTAATGTCTACTCTGATGATGCTCATACTGCTATCAACCTCCTCTCTCGGGAGGTCAATACCTTACCTGCTTTCATTTACATGGGTGGTGACTTTAATTGTCACTCTGAGGTCTGGGATCCTTCTCGCACCTTACACTCTCTTGTTACACAATGCCTATTGGAGTTCACTTCTGATGTCGGGCTTGAGTGGGCCCATCCTTCTAATCATGGGTTGACACATATACCTCACAACCCTAATCTTGCTGGCTCTGTGATCGATCTTGTTTTCACAGGCCCGTTATCTGTGCAGTCCAATCTACCAGATTGGATCTTGATTGTTGTGGACCTTCAGACCATGTCCCAATCTCCACCTTGGTTCCTATCTCCGAATCTGAGATTCAGGTCTCTCACATGGTAATCCCAAGGGAATTGCTGGAGGAAGCAAGGTTTCTCATTGATCTTGCCACTGGTCTTCGGGCCCTCAATGTTGAGGACCTATCTTCATCCGACTCGATCAAGGTGGCTGCAGGTGCAGTAGCAGAAATCTTTTTCTTGGCATGGAATGCCCATGCCAAGGAGGTTGTTATTACGGCGCGCTCTAAGTCCTGGTGGAATGATGAGTGCATGCAGACTCTTGCCAGGTACTGGGTGTCTAGGGACCCTGCTCACTGGAAGGTATTTCGCAAGGCTTCTCACCAGGCTAAACGGCACTTTTTTGATGCTCACATTGAGGAAATTGCTACTGAGAATAAGCGGCCCTGGGACCTTATGGCCTGGGCCAAACCCTGCCAGCTCCTGCCTTGCGAGGCCATCTTGCACAAGGGGAAGTCTTGTCATGATATGGATGTCCTGTGGAGGGCGCTTGATGAGACGTACAATGCTGCCTCTGGGAGGCCTTGTGATCTCACGGTGTTGGAGGAGCTGGCCCTGCTGTGTGAGCAGGACTGGGTTCCCTTTTCAAGACTGGAAGCAATGGAGGTGCTCTGTGCGTGTTCATCACATTCTTCCCCTGGTCCAGATCACATTACATGGGTCCACTTAAAGGAGGTACTCTCTGATGACATTGTCTTGGAGAACTTCCTAAAACTGGCTAACGCCTGCCTCGAGGTCGGGTGTTGGCCATCTCATTTTAAGGAGTCGGTTTCTGTGGTTATTCCCAAACCTGGAAAGCCATCCTATTCTATGCCCAAGTTGTTTAGGCCAATTGTGTTGCTTAATACACTTGGGAAACTCATTGAGAAGATGCTCTCTGTGCATCTTCAATTTGACGGCATCAAACATGGCGTCTTTCATTCTAATCAGCTAGGTGGTATTCAGCAGTGGTCGACTGAGGACGCTGGTTTATTCCTTACTCATCTGGTTAAGGCTGGGTGGACTAAAGGACTCAAGACGAGCATTGTCGCCTTTGACATTGCTCAGTTCTTCCCGTCTTTGAACCATGATATGCTCATGGCCGTCCTTTCCAGGCAGGGGTTCCCCACTAATGTGTGGAGGTTCTTTGCTTCTTATCTGGTGGGGAGAAGAACCAAGTATCTTTGGAACTCTTCTTCCTCTGAGTTTTATCCCGCCGACATGGGCGTGGGTCAGGGCTCGGCTCTGTCTCCCATCCTGTCTGTGTTGTATCTCGCTCCAGTAATTAAGCTTTTTGACTTGAGGGCGTCGCATCTTGAGTGTGACATCCTCTCCTATGTTGACAACGGGACTCTCGTTGTGCAGGCTCGTGAGCTTGCTGACAATCTTGTACACCTCAAGCAGGCATATGGATATGTTTTTCAGTTGTTCATAGCATTTGGACTTGTGCTGGAGCACAATAAGTCTGAGCTCTTCCATTTCTCTCACTGTAAGAATGACGATAATCTGCCTATTGATCTAGGCTATGCCCCTTATACGGGTGACTCCCCTCTACGCCCTAAAACCTTTTGGAGGTATCTGGGTTTTTATTTCGACCAGCAGCTCACTTTTCGAGAGCATGTCAGATACTACTCTACTAAGGCTATCTCTACAGTTCGCACCATGGGGATGCTGGGTAATTTGCTTCAGGGGCTCACTCCAAAGCAAAAGCATTTGCTTTACAGATCATGCATAGTGTCTATTGCTATGTATGGTTTTTACTTGTGGTGTCATGGGCTGCATCTGCATAAAGCCCATCTCGCCTCTCTTAACAAGATACAGTGTCATGCTGCAATCTGGATTACAGGTGCTTTTCACACCTCCCCTTCCGGTGGGGTTGAGGCACTTGCTGGCCTCATCCCTATCCATCTCCATCTCAGGAAGCTGAGGGCTTGGGCAGCATACTGGGTCCTTACCCTGTCTCCTACTCACTCCTCCAGGCAATTCCTGGGGACACGTGATTTCCCTGGCATCGACCCGCATCGGTACCACTTTACCAGATTGGGCCACTCGATTGAGAAGGTCCAATCAGCTGTTGTAGATACCCTTTTATATCTGAGTGCTCCCGTCACTCTAGAGGCTTTTGATGCTGATGTGTCAGAGGCTTGCCCAGGGAGACGCCTTATGGACCGGTTCTCAGACTGCATCTGGATCACTGAGTTCCCCCCTCAGGAGGAGGACGTCAATGTTCTATGTATTTTGAACGCTGAGCTTGACCGGGCTTTGGCGCTCGATGACTGCACTGTTGTAGCCACAGATGCATCTGTTGGCAAGGACAGGGCCTATCAGGCTGTTTCCGCAGCTTGGGTTTGGGTCAGCAGTGTACCTGTTAGGCAATCCCACCAGGCCGCTGGCAGAGTGACCGCTCCTGATGTGGAACTTTATGCTATTCGGATGGGCATCTTTGCTGCATGTGCGTGGGAAGGCACCCATCACATTGTCCTATTCACTGATCACCCTGCTTCGGCACAGCAGGCGGTGGACCCTTCTGTCAGCAGCGGGCAGGCTCAGGCTTTGCTCGTTTGTTGCTGTCTGGTGAGGTGGCTTGAGGAGGATTCCTCTCATATCTTTGCATTTGTACAGGTTCGCTCCTCTTTGGAGTGGCCATTGCATCACATGGTCCACCAGTACGCTGTGGACCCTGCTGCCCAGGAGTTGGTGGGGGTTCGTCCCTTCACCACTCTTAATTATTTACATATGGCTGAGGCTCAGGCTTGTCGCGACGAGTGGACTAGGCAGTTCGCTTGTTTGAGCTCCTCCGGGAGAGACTTCTTGCACCTTACTGATGAGAGGGGCAAGCAGATGATGCCCACGTACCTTTCTGGGGGCACGTGGCTTAAGCATTTGCATGATTCCCCATTCTGTACACATGTGTGCAGGGCGGTTCTTAATCATGCTCCTATCGGGGAGTTTAGACGTCATTTTAATCTCTCTCATGACTATTCTTGCCCTTGTGGGTCCACCAATAGGCAGACCCATGAGCACGTATTGACCGAATGCTCTGACTTTGGTGACCCTCAGCACTTTCCTAAATGCTGGAAAGAGCTGTTGGATTTCTGCAAGGAGAATCCCAGGGCGTTCTCCTTTGCGCATCTCCCTGTGGGATAACAACAGTGCAGCCACTCTTTGGTTGTCACTGGATTCTCTGGGGCCTTGTGGGGTTCCGGGGGGTCTGGCATTGGCAGCTGATGGGGGCTGTGCTAGTTTGGCCTTAACGTGTGGTGGCCTGGTGTTGGGCACCATGGGTGCGGGCATATTACCTGCTTCTCTGTTCACCTTTGGGTGGAGGGAGGGCTTATCTTTCAGTGTAGGCTGCCATGTTCAGCTGAGCTGCG
>KQ962665.1:116159-128614 GCA_001563735.1 Leucoagaricus sp. SymC.cos
CTAACCAAGTAGAAACAATGGTTTCTCCTTGTTAGTTGAGCTCACTTATATACTACTTGTACATGTTTGCTCATACTATATAGATGACTATATAAGTATATAAGTAGAATCTTCTGAAACATTGTGGAACATTCTAAGAATAGTATAGAACAAGGTAAACAACTCATGGAATATTGTAAACAAAGAACTAAGAATATTGTAAACAAGTTCTATGAATAGCGTTTGTATTTGTCTTAGTAGATATAGTCTATATATACTAACTAAGACAAATAGAAACAAATAAAGGGAAATCATATTATTCATAACAACACCACATAGCCTGCTACCTTGCCAATCCAACACTCTACCAGGAGATGCCCAAGATAGCCAAACAGAAAACTGCTGCCTCACCATCCTCTGCCTCCTACTTGGCTAGTTCATTGACTATGGCAGCAAACTCACCATCTTCAGCTATAATAGTGCCCCAATCTGCACCTCACTCCCCACTGGCATCAGTGAGATTTTGAATAAATCTCTTTGCAGTGCCCTATCACTCTTTGACTGAGAAGGAGCTACCATTGAGAATGCCAACGTATATACTAATCTAGCAGTTCTTACCCTCATCAACTACTACTGGCAAGCAGCTACTGCTAGCCTACATTATGTAAGAGTGCTGCTACACTACTCACAGCAAGTGGACAAAGCTTGCTAAGCTCTTAATAAGCTTCATATCATCTCTGGACTATGAGAACTTATATAAATCTCTCACACAGGAATCTCTATGGGAGAACTCCACTATGGTACTCATCTCAGCCCTGAAGGTAGAAACCATTTTACAGCAACTTATGCTATTCCCTAACCTTATAGTACCACAAGCATCATTATACTAACTCTAACAATACTTAGGCCTATACCTCAAGACTCCTGAGGAGACAAATCTTGACTATGACAATCTGCTAGGCATTTGGATGTCCCTTCTAGAACCCCTGGAAGTGATTGACCTCCTAATATACTTTATTTCTAAACAAGTGAATTACTGACATATGCATCTGCTGTTTGAAACAGTCCTCTTCAACAAAGCCCTCACTGATATAATCTACCTTGATATCACACAATGCATCTGAACAGTACACCAACCAGTAACAACCAATCTGGAAATTCTATAGAAATGCCAACACTATCTAGTCAATATTCTCCCCCTCAGCACTGGGCACTTGCTCAATACCATAGTCCAAGTGGCTCTCCTCAACACAATGTAGATTCTGAACAGAATCCAATTTCTCATGAATCTCAACTACATACTCCAGAAGCTGAATTGGAAGTACTCATACTCAGCTACCTTGCCTCAGAAAGAGTGCCCCACATCTTCTGCAATCTCCTCCCAGCCATCTATCAATATACTCTCCACACCCAGCCTAGGATGGACAGAAGAAATGCTGGGAGTAATAGCTGCCACTGCTAACATGCCCACAACCAACAGTGATCACCTTCTCCTAGTCATAATAATGAAAGAGAAGAACTTTTCAAGCAAATTGCTCTCATACCTTTCCAGGAATTTCTCTTGACTGACTGAATCTTTGACACAGACTACAATAATGATGTCTACATATATCTGGCACATGAATAAATGAGTGCCCCAAACCACATTTATCACTTATCTCTACAATGATCCTGATGCCACTATTATAGGTCCTATTCCACATAGAAACAGAGACAACATAGATGTCTATGCTTTATTGCTCTATCTCCCACCCCCAGATGCATACCACTGGCAGTGAACCAACTGCACCACTCTTCACCCCAAAGATACTGTTACTAATAGTATGCTTTGTGATGGGCATTATACTAAATTAAAACACTTACTGGAAGTAGCAATTGAGAAAGGGGATAATGATATGGTATGAACTCTGATTGATGAATCCATGACCCAGGAACAATACTATAAATGGAAATTCTACAAAACTGACAGCTATGACAGAGATGTCCTCCTACTTCTCTAATTATTCATAGAAGTCTTGCCTGCTGCCCACCTAATCAACTCCATACTAGGAGATGCATTCATGCATCCACCCTACAAGAAGTGTTACCTTAATGGACAGCATGTGTGCATAATTACATCCTATATGGATTGCACCTATCAGAACAGTTGGACATATACAGATGATATCAGACAATAGACTCACCCCTATCTCCATCATACCAACAATGATCTCCTCATACTGCTTATCTCCAACATCATGGATGGCACTTATCACCAAGGATATCTGACTAGAAATCTAGAGGAATTTATCTGTCTCAGTCCCACTATCATCTCCTTCAGATTACTTAGTATAATAACTCTACCTCAGAACTGCAGCAGCCGAGACCTGAGCCCTCACCAGTCCCCTGACATCCCACCAATCACATATATTTCTGATGACTCATCCTACTTAGATAACAAACCCCAAGCCATGCCTCCTACCACTAATACTACTATAAGCAGATCAAGTTACAAGACCCTGGATAACTAGAAATAAAAAGAACAAAAATAGTATATAGTAATGACTCTATATGCCACCTTCACAACTCTTGTGATGACCCTTATAATCATGACCATTATGACCCTTATGACAGTTTCTATTATTACATTTATCATTCAATCTTTGATTCTTTTATATTGTCTTATGTAGAAACTTGACTTGTAAAAATATTGTATACAGACTCCTAGGAACAAGATTGTCTAGTGCAGTTGTCAGTAGCTAGACAGAACTGCAGTTCCACCTCCTTATACTACCAGAAAAGTAGAGATCTAACCAATATAGTAGTTACTAAATATAGTTAGATCAAAGTAGTATAAAAATGGAAGTGAAGATGGAAGAAGTGCAAGCTTCTATCCTCTTCAGTTATTGTCTGTATAAGTTCCTGCTAGTGAGTGCCTTAATCCCTCTAAAGTATTAGGAAAGACCTCTTGCTCTGTCCATTGAAGTCAGAATACCACAATTGCAATCTCTGGTTATATTACCAACAAAGACTGAAACTGTTACTGGTCAGTATTAGACACCAGCTATCTAACTTGTCTCACAAGACTGGTAAGTAGAACAGTTCCAATGCCTATTGAAACCATTCAGCCCTGGGAGCTTGATCAGCCTCATGTGACTGAACCTTTAGGAATACTCTGCAAGAAAGGATTAAGTCACTTTCTAGACAGGGTCAAGAACACAAGAGAGCTAGACAACCTCTTCCTCCCCTCAGAATCAACACAATCTGCTTCTCTGCTTCAGCACATTAATTGAGGTAATGTATAAACCAAGAAATTAATCACGATAGCCAGGATAGGCTCTATGCAACTATGTTGCCTAGGTACTGCCAATAAGCATCTATAACAAAAGGCCCCTACCAGATCTGGGATTTTTGCACTCAATGAGGTGACTGTACATTACAAAGTTGCTATTCTAGGCTTGCAATGGTTAGGTACACACTTACTATTTGTGATCCTCAACAGTCTCATAAGCTAACCTGTGGCAATTAGACAAAAGGGCTTGTAGAGTGCTCAGCTGGGTCCTGGGTCAGAATGTGAACATTTTTGAAAAGTTAGTGAAGTTCTCAGCTATATCCTGCTGGAAGGCTTGCCATCAAGTGAATATTAATGCCCTTTCTCCTCTAATAGAGGTTCTTGAGAGGTTTGACTTTCATCTTGATAATTGGGTATGGAGTGGTACTCCAGTGAAAGAGTTTGTATACTTTATTTGCTGGTTACACTCATTGGTGAGTTTTCCTATGACATTCCCCCTTATACTTCTTAAGGTACTCATGCTATTGCAAGGTCAAGATCATGGTACCCTCATGTCCGTTGAAGATGTGATTGACAGTGATAAATTAGTATCTGACCATCTTTTTCATAAAGATGATCCATATTTTCTAGCTCCATTCAATTGCAGTGTGAGCTTATTCCTGGGTGCCATCATGGTACAACTGGGAAAATTTGACCCAATTTGTTTCATTCTTTATGTTGATCACAATTTTGAGCCCAAAATCTGTATAGGCATCAGTACAGGTTACTCCCAGCAACTTCCAGCTGATCCCTCACTCCCTAGTCCTCCTAGGCTGAGCTCTCCAGTGATGGAGCAGAGAAAAAGTATAGCTCTAGATTTCTTGCATGTCTCATATCATGAACCTTTGGAGAGTAGCTCAAGGAGAGAAAATGTGTCTTGGCTAGGCAAGAAGCTAGCAAAAGTGAGAAATCAATCAGTAATTCCTACTTGGGATTTTAATTCTTTCAGGTGTGCAGGTCATCTTAGATGATGGGCCACTTGACTCCTTTGCAGCACTGCATTTATTGTTAGCCTCTTACCTCTCTCCACTGCAATCAAATCTTCTAGAAAATCAGTGTTATGTTTATTGAGCTGTGATGAAAACTTAGAAAGCTGATATTGCAAGATTTGCAAAAAAACAACAACAATCTGCTTCTCACAAAAAGATGATTGATGATTAGATGAATAGTAGTTTAGGCTAGCTAAGAAAGAGAGCTATTATTAAGGCCACCTCTAAAAGCCCTATAGCTCAGTGCTCCCAATGTTGCTGAAATATAGACCATCTTCCCTGTGAGATTAGACCTGCCATTGTTTTTGCTGGCATATTATAAGTGTCTATGACACTTTGAACTGCTGAGGCTCATTATTATCACATTTTTCATGTATGCTCCCTTTGTGCACATGTGACATTTAGATCTTCTGTAAGAGCATTTTACCAGAGTTCTTGTACTACAAGAACTCTTCAGAGTTAAGAGAAACCTTCCTCAGTGGAAGTCACTGAGCAACATAACATAACCAATATTATGGGTATGTAATGTTTAGATTTCTGCAATCAGAAGTTGATCACTTCCCAAAGTTATTTTGAAGAGATGGCCCAATGACTATACATTGTAATTTGAAAGAAGGAAAAACTCATGACTTAGGATAGAGAGAGATCATATCCTAGGACCAAAAAGAGCACCCTGCTACAGAGGTATTATAAACACTTCAGATAATGCCTTTTGAATTGTCCAGGTAACATGAAGCACAGATTATATCATCACCCTCATTCAATTGACCTTGTCATAGCCCACAACTGCTATGTAATTTGCCAACAATGCATGTATATTCTGTTAAGCATTATTTAATTCCATCTCCTGTATCATCATAGACCACGATAAGCAAGTGTGGTTGTGCTGAGTAGCAGTCAAACATTTGCTCACCTAAATTTGAACCTGGAATTGGATCTTGAGCAGCCAGGTATCTGCTGATGAAGGTGGGCAGCCAAGTCTAATGAATCTGCTGCCAAGTTTACCTTTACCACCTCCTACTGTTCTATTGGTACCAGGAACAACAGAGAGAATCAGAGCATTGAAAAACATATATTTGGCACCACAAGGGGAGGAAGAGTATTTATTGCCAAAGATGACCATGAATAAGCATGGTCATGTTCAGATACCAGTAAATTGTTCACTCAGCAAAAGTTGAACCAGGAATAGACCCTTGAATAGCCAGATATCTACTGGTATCCACTATGGAACACTGCTCCATTTGTGTCAGTATGAGAGACTGAAGAGTTAGGGAATGTAAGAGTGTTGATAAGATGGAGATAGAGATTGTTCAGGAATACCAGATGATGAGAAGGTGGGAGGAAGAGTAAAGGCATCAAATATGTGACTGCCATCTTGTGGCTCTCACAAGAGAGAGGCTATATGTATTACTCTCTGGAGTTGTTGAGGGTTTGACCTAAGAAAGAAGTCATATATCATAGATTATTACTCATACCATCCCTTGAAGCTCTTTACTCCTGAATATAGTGATACCTTGCTCAATTGCAGCTAGTTAAACATTGAATTTGCTGATTGTGCAATATGCACAGGTCACTCTTTATGGAAATGTTGTCTAGATCAATGTTGAAGATCACCTGATTAAGTACATAGCTGATATCTGAAGATGTACCATGTTGGTCTCTAGGGTTCAAACTGAGACTAGTGAAATAATGAACATGCCTAGTGGGCATTGTCCAAGGACTAGGTGAGGCAGTGAAGACATGGCAACTAGCTAACAAGTTGGCCCCTTAGGTATATCACATATTATAGTCTGACAGAATCTGATATAGGATTAACCTTTACTCTGCATTTAATATGTCTTTGAGATATCAATTTGAGTCACAAGGTGATTTGAGCCTCTGAGCACATGACCTTAGGCCTTAGGAGTAGTCAGAAAGATAGCAAGAGAGAACAGAGAAGAAATGCACCTGAGAAAGTAAGCTGCTGGTAATTTGCAAGAGCATCAGAAGTGTCTTCAATTTCTATCTCAAGGTTAACAAGCTCCATCTGCAGGGGGCAACATCTAGCACTTGAGCTCAATTTGGTGTTATGAACAATACAATTTCCCTCTATTTGTTTCTATTTGTCTTAGTTAGTATATATGGACTATATCTACTAAGACAAACATGAATGCTATTCATAGAACTTGTTTACAATGTTCTATGATATGTTTACACTATTCTGCGATATTCTTAGTTCTTTGTTTACAACATTCCATGAGTTGTTTACCTTGTTCTATACTATTCTTAGAATGTTCCAGAATATTCCAGAAGATTCTACTTATGTACTTATATAGTCATCTATATAGTATGAGCAAACATGTACAAGTAGTATATAAGTGAGCTCAACTAACAAGGAGAAACCATTGTTTCTACTTGGTTAGATGGAGCCTCAAGAATAGAGTCTCTTAACTCAACTAAAGTGTGAAAGTGATTAAGTTGTAAAGTGTTACTCTTTGCTTATTGAAATAAGTTGCTCTCGATATAGAACTTTGATCTGAGTTCTATATCACTGATCTTAATACTCATGGTGAAGAATCTCTTGAGGAGTTAGTGGACTCTTGATTTATTAATAGACCTTATCTATTAATAATTAAGTACCTATGAGTTATTCATAACTCAGAACATGCTAATGCAAAGAGCCTCCTTTGTTAGGCTTCCTGTAGAGGATGACCTAACATGCTTGATTTATAAGTAATCCAGCATCTGTTAGGAGTGCTTTTTGCCAATAGCCTGTTGATATAGCCTTCTTTCAGACCTGGGGTTGGCTATCCTCCAGACTTTCACTCGCTTCTAGATGTCAACTTATATCTAGACAGGAGGTACTCCTCTCGAGGAAGCAGTCCACAATACAATAATGAATTGGAAGGTAGCTCTTGAGAGAGACGACATTGTATGGACATTGTGAGCTCCATTGTATGGAAACTCTTACCAACAGAGGTTCACTGTAGGTGACCATCTGCCAAGGACTTCCCAATAGTCAAGATGGTTAGCTAAACTCACTGTTCCTATGGGTAAGCAATGTTCCAACTTCACTGAAGTTATGAACTTCCATTACATAGCCAGTTAAAGTGCTAATAGGCTTCCTGATCACTGATGACTTTGATCAGAGAAGCAGATCATTGCTCAGGGACTCTAAGTTTGAGTATGAGAATGTATTATGGACAATAACCAAAAAGGGTAGAAGCTACCAAGCTTCTTCCTTTTCTCATGTATTTATACTACTCAATAGCACTACAGGCATATTGGGTAGTCTACAAAGATCTATGTCTACATGTAAATCCTTGGTTACTTGGAAGATTATATCTAGATATCTCCTTGGTCACAGCAAACTGAACTGAATAGTATTTTTATCTTTTCTAAGAATAATCTAACTACCAAGTCAAACTAGTTTGGTTTAGCAGTGTTAGATGTAAATCATAATTCTGAGATTCAGTCCAAAGATAGAAGACAAATATTTCTTTGATCTGCGATCAAAGAAGCAGTCCTTTGATGTTTCTCCATACAATTAACAGGGCTGTCATTCTTACCCTGATCATCAGTCTTCCCTTCTATTCTTCCTCTTCAGTCATTTTACTATCTTCATCGTTGGTATAGTTGGTAGAGGTGGTGGTAGTAGAAGTAGTAGTGGTAGTATACTGCAACTGTGATGATGACAATGATGATGAATATTCTAAGGGAACAATCTCCCTTTCCACAGCAATCAAGAGTTGTCACTGTCGTTCTTCTAAGGCATTCCTTATCAGCTTGTCTTGCTGATACATCTGATTCAAGACTCCTACGACAATGTGTTGTAACACCATCAGTCCTTCTATGGTAAGGTAAGGATGAGTCCATTCCCATTCTGGATAGGTGGGGTGTACAGGCTTCCAGCCATTGCTGAGAGCAGTCAGTGGTGCTGTTGGCAATGTGCACACATATAGTCCATTGAGCTCATAGTGCTCATATGGCGGGTTGTGATAAGTGTCTAACAATATATCATTATATGTTTGGTCTGCCTCTGACTCTACTGCGATGAGTATTGGGATGGGTAGAGGTGGGGCAAAGTAAGGTGTCATGCTTCTGTATATGATCCAGTGGTATTGGTCCAGGTATTGCATCAATTGCTTGATAACCGCTTTGACCATAACATTACTCCCTTTGTTTATCATGTTTTCTATAACATGTTTCAATCCAATTGTTCTCCCTTCTCCTTCCAGGTTTCACTCTAAGATGGTGGGAGATAGGTATTGCTCTCTGGTGATAATGAGGGGGTGGTTCATTGGGGGTAGTCATACTGGGGGTAAGATAACATATTTGTTGCTACTAGTGTCAGTTTTTCCAGTGGGGATGGGTTCTACTATGACTGAGTCATGGCAGTATCGGAGCATGGTCTTGATGTGGAAGTGCTCAATAGGATCACCAGCTTCCCAAGTTAGAGTAGGCTGGGTCATCATAGTACTCTCCATTGTTGATCGAATAATCAGATACTCCATTATTTTGAGGTATCATGAGAAGAGCCTCTCTCTCTGAATCATATTGAGACAAAGGTGTAGTCTCTCTCCTGTTGAGGCTGGGGCTTGTCCTAGTAAGGCCAAGGTAGCAGGGGTTATTCCCTCGTTGTCCTCTTTCTCTTGTATTTTGTCCTCCCCTTCTCAGATTCTGTCCTTCTCTTCTCGCACTCTGTCCTCTTCCTCTTGATGAGGTCTGTCCTCCCCTTCCTCCTCATCCTCTTCCTCTGGGTATCCCAGAAGCTCTTCCATTAAAGGCACTGCCTTGGGAGTTTGCATAGGGTGGTAGAGGGGTGTGTCTCTCAATTGATATGGTAGCTCAAGCTGGCTGAGCTTGTGGGGTGTTTTGAAATCGAGTCTGACCTCAGGTGGCCATACTGGGTCATGTAGGATGTAGTGGGCTATTTCAGATATTTGATTCCAACAGGCTGAGGGTTGAAGTAGGATGGGGTCATGGTTCAGTTTCCATAGAGTTACTAGATAGTAGGTGTCTGGTTCCAATGTCGTTGTTACACATTAGGCAATTACAGTTATGATATTGTTTCTGATATCTTGGAACGGTTGGCTTGGGATGGATGGTAGGGGGATTAGGAGTGGGTCATCCCATTGGGAGGGTAGGAGGTCCTGTAGGACGTCCACGAGTTTGACTTCTGTCATCATTGATATCCACATTGGTAGGGTGAATATCTGGTCCTTGTACAGGAGCTCAAGAGGCTGAATATATGCTCTCAGTTGCTTGTAGAGGTTGTTCAAGGAGCCGGTTATGCCAAGGGTATTAGGGAAAGTCAAAAGTCACTCCATAATTTGTTTCACCTTGAAGGCCAAAGTAAGTACCATACTGTAATTCTGCCAGAGAAATTCCTGGGTGAGTTTCCCAAATAGCTCTTCAAATTGGGTCGGAGAGTGGAAGGCAAGCAAGTGTGGTGAGATGGATGGATGAAAAGTATGTGTGTACAAGCAACATTCTCACATAATATATGCTAAGAGCAGTTTGTGCCCTGTAGTGGTTGATGAGTTCAAGTATTTCTAGATCATCTGGTAGGTCAGTGTCCAGGATGAGATAGTCAATCCAGTTAAGTCATCGAAGAGTATACTGGAGAGAGGTATCAAGAATGTGGGCAGTTCCAGAGGGAGGTTTGACATGGCAGGACTCTTCTCTGACATTGAATGTATAGTAGTGCCCCAAATCTTGTTGGTATCCGGGTACTGGGAGGGGTCTAAGGCAATCTGGGAGTGGGTGTGAGAGAGGGGTGGCATTGCAGTTCATGTGGTGTTGGGTCTTCTTGGGAAGTTTTGGGTGCTTTTATAAGTTTTGAGTATTTCATCTGCCCAAAGGAGATGTTTTTCTGGTTCCTAAGTGTTTTCCACATTTGGGTAGCCTATCCATTTCACTAAGAAGTGATATTTCCCTTTCCGTACACAGTGGTTCAGTATTGCCTTGACCTCATATTGTTCTTGCTCTTCGATGAGATCTGGAAGTGGTTGTTCATTGTGTTTCCCATATAAAGCATTTTCTTTATGGGGTAGGAGTAAGTCAGCATGGAATATGTTGTGAATTTTCCAAGTTGGCAGAAGTTTCAGTTGATAGTTGACAGGTGACAGTTGTCAAAGGATAAGGAAAGGTCCTTCTTTCTGTGGTCTTAGTTTTCACAACCCTTCCTGAAGTGGAAGATTTTAGATGTCTAGCCACACTTTGTCTCCTTTCTGGTATGAGGGGTTTTGTCGATGTGTCGTCCTCTTTTCCATAATTTCTCTTGCTTTTTGATGGGCTTATAGGGCTCTCTTTCTAGCTTCCTGTAAGTCTTTGATTTTCTGGTTCATTTGTGGATTGTTTGTTGGTGGCATATCATGTGGTAATGTTTTGAGATCGTGGCCATATAATAGTTGATTTGGTGAGTGCATTCTGCCTGCATGCAGTTGATTATTGTGGGCCATCTCGTAGATTGCTAGATATTTTGTCCATTTGTGTGGATCGTTTGCTGTGACAATTGCCAAGTATACTTCTATCTCTTGGTTGTACTGTTCAGTGGTTCTGTCCATTCTGGGGTGGAATGCAGTTGAAAATGCTGGCTCTATTTTTAGTTTTTGATAGAACACTTTCATTGATTTTGATGCAAATCTTGGATCTCAATTGCTGATAACCTTGTCAGGTAGTCCATATCTTCAATAGAGTGTGTCTATCAATAGTTGGGCTATTATTTCAGAGGTGGCTGTTTTTGTTGTAGGGGTTAATATTACTCCCTTCATTAAGCCATGGTCTACTATGGCTAAAATAGTGTCCTTCCCATCTGAAATAGGTAGATCTGTTATTAGATCCATAGAGATTTGAGCGAACAGTTGCATTGTAGCAGGTGTGAGTATAAGTTGTAAAGGTGCCTTTTGGGGGTTCCTCGTGATTTTGTACATTTGGCACTTGTCACATCCTTTGACATATTCAGTTACATAGTCATGCATCGCAGGCCAGTAGACATATTTTTGAAGTGTCTGGAGGGTTTCTTTGATTCCAGAGTGTCCACTAGTAATGTGATCATGAGCTCGCTGTAATAGGCAGTGTCGTAACAGTGTGTTGTTAGGTATAGCAATCTTTTCCTTGTAATAAGGTATCCCATTTCATTCATCATCTGGTTCTATGTCCAGTAATTCTCTATTTTTCCAGATATCATGGAGATCCTGTGAGGAAATGATGTTTATTATTTTATTGTCTAGCATTGTAATCTGTCGATTATTGCAGTCATCTGGCATGTAATCAGGTCTTCTGGATAAGGTGTCTGCTGTGCCATTCTTCTTTCTAGGTATGTGCTGGATAGAGATTTGAGGTTTGTATTCCTTCAGTGTTGCTCTCTATTGTCTTTGCCTTGGGTTAAGGTCTTCTGGTTTTCACCATCTGGTCAGGTTCTTGTGGTCTGTCCAGACTATAAAGGGATGCTGTGCTCCCAATAAATGGTGTTGCCATGCTTTTAAAGCATGTATAATGGCAAGTAGTTCCTGTTCTGAACAATGATAATTCTGTTCAGCTTGTGTAAATGCTTGAGAGTGGAACACAATGGGTTGTTATTTTCCAGTGAGGTTTTTCTGATATAAGACAGCTCCTGAAGCATAAGCAGAGGCATCTGTTTTGACTTCGTAGGGTTTGTTGGGGTCAGGTTTCATCAGAATAGATCTCTCTTCAAACATTTTCTTCAGTTGTTTGAAACTTTCTTGGTATTTCATTGTCCAGTGGAAGGCTTGCTTGGTGGACATCAGTTTATTTAGTGGTGCGGCATGCTTGGAGTAGTTTCGAATGAATCTTTGGTAGAAGTTGCAAAACCCTATAAATTTATGAACATCTTTGGTTTTGCTTGGTATAGGCCATCATTTAATTCCTTCTAACTTTGCATAATCCATTTTGATCGCGTTTGGCATTACTATTGCTCCAAGGTATTTGACTTTTTGTTTGTTGAACTCGCATTTTGCAGGCTTCAAGAATAAGTTATTTTTCTGTAAGACTTCAAGGACTTGGGTGGTTAAGCAGCAAAGTTCTTCCTGGGTTTTCACATGGAGAAGAATATCATCCATATAAACCAATACTCCTCCTTTTTGCACTAATGGTTCGAATATTTCATCCATCATGGCTTGAAATGTGGCAGGCAAGTTGCACATTCCAAAGAACATGACTGTTGGTTCGAACAA